>PVIA01003764.1:0-158009 GCA_004024845.1 Tonatia bakeri
GACATGCTTTCTGTTGGAAGTGAATGAAAAAAAAAATCACATCCCAGACAACATTGAATAAATAAACTGAAAAGCTTCTGACTTCAGGTATAGCTGGATCCAGGTGCTTAAGCAATGTGATCGAGACCTGGTTTTTCACTGCCTTTTAGCCTGGTTCTGTTCATGGCTCAGGGCCTGACCACTGGCAAGAAGGCTGCAGGAGATTGGTTTCAGCTGCCTGTTTTTAGGCTGCAGGAGAGAAAAGGCTTTTTTCCCCAAGAGCTCCTAGCTAAACCCCAGAATCCACTCCAGTCGGGCTAATTTACTTGCTCGCTCACTCCTGAATTAATCACCATCACCAGAGGCACAGCCTGATCTTAAACTCAGAGAACATGGACCACACACTTTGGGCCTGTGGCTGGGACAGCTCCCCCTAACCCAGAGTCCAGAGATTAGGAGAGATGGACCCCACAAAGCGTGCTTGGGGCATTGAATATCCCGAGAAGAGAGACTGGAGCCTAGATTGAGGAGCACAAAGCAATGGATACCAGTCGGTTTGGGCAAGAATCTAGTTGCAAAAGCAGGAAGAGAACCCTGCAGACACCCCCCACCCCATGCCGTCCCAGACAGAGAGGAGCCCCATCTGACTCTGCTCTACTCTGAGGGTCCACACCTGTCTGTGGGTATGCACGCCCGCACGCTGCACTGGCCCTGTGGGCCCCCCCGGGAGACCGCGGGCTGTGTGAAAACTGGCACCAGAGCCACCCTGCGGCCTGACCCTCTCTGAACTGAGCAGCCCCTGACTTTGTTGGATGTGACTGGGTTTCCTGTCTCTGTGCCATCGGCTGGCTTCCTTAGATTTGCTCCTGTTGGTTTCTACAAGGTCAGGGACTGCCCGAGAGGTGGGGTCCGATGTAGGCACAGGGATTTCTCGCCGCTACAGAAGTCTGTAGTAAGCCACCCAAGCCCCCCCTGTAAAAAGCTGCCCAGCTGTGGACAGAGTTGGTTCCAGTCCAGGTGCCGAGGCACTCCCTCCCCGGTGGCTCGTAGGAATTGCTCTTTTAACCAAGGTCAGGGGCCTGTAAGCAAAAGTAACAAGCCCGACCATGTTTTTCTTCAAAGGAGATCTATTACATTTAGCCAAAGGGATTCTTTCTTTAAAAGAGAGCTCCACGTGCCAGCCACAGGCCAGTGGCCCTGCTGCGTGGCTGGTGGCCTTGGTTTCCCCTGAAGCTTCCTTTTCCCCTGGGGTGGCTGTCACTGGCCTGACAGTCCAGGTAGCACGTGGATGGGTCAGCCTGTCCTGGTGATGCCACGGCATTTTGTGTGACTCTGCTTTCCTTTCTGTAGCCCCAGGGGGCCGCCATTCCACACAGCCCCCAGCCCCTCCTTTTGAACCAGCCTTCAGCTGATGAGATGCCCTCACTCCTCCAGCTGTCAGAAGCAAGGAAGGGGTTGGTGAAATTGTCCCCTGGCCAGGTTCAACCAGTCGAAGCTGGGCAGTGACGGCTCTCACTCTGTTTACTATCCGAGTGGGGCAGGGTAAACCCCGCCACTCCAACGTAGAAACCCCATAGAGCATAACGGCTCCGAAGGGACAGGAGCTACTTCTGTGCCAGGACGGCAGTGCACGGTCAGGCCAGCAGGGGGCAGGCCTTCCCGTGGGCCCCTGGCCTCAGGCTGCCAGATGCTCTGCCACCTTGGGCTGAGGGCTCCCAAGGGGACCCCAGGTGTCACCACTTCAGCCAGCCAGAGGGGAGGACCAGCAAAGAGGAGAGAGATGGGCACTGTGCATGCGACCGTCCCCGCAGGGGACAGGTTTCTGCTCATCCCCATTGGCCAGGGCAGAACTTAGTCACAAAGCCAAGGACGGCTGCCGGAGAGACTGGGAGATACGGTCTAGCTTCAGACGAAGGGGACAACCTAGATCTTGGTGAGCAGAGAGCAGGCTTTGGCACACGGTCCCTTCACATTGCAAGCTCAGACAGACCCCTTGCAGAGGAAGCAGAGGAAATGGGCGCACAGCGTGGAGGAAGGGCGTGGCTACTGGGAGGCCCCGCCCACCCAGTCCCTGTGGCGGGTGATCTCCACCGAGGCTCCCGGGCTGGTCCCTCAAGCTGGTGCCCTTGGCTACCCACCGCGACCACCTCCAGGGCAAAGGCGGGGGTCCAGCCTTTCCCTCTGCTTCTCACACACTCGCCCTGCATGATTTAAACACATCACGATGGCCTCATCTGGACACATTTTGAAATGTCACTAAACTACCTGCAGTCTGTGAAGGCTTGCGACCTGTCACTTGGAGAAGGTCAGGAACCTGGGCAGGGATGTCTGATGACCCAGGGTGACTGATGGGCAGCCTTTCCGGATGTCTGTTAACAACACTCAGTGGTCATCACCCCATCATGTCAGCTCAGTCCCCACACGCATCCCTTTTCCGAGAATCATCTCAGACTCAAGGGTCTCTTACGGACTCTCAGCTGCCCCGCGGGCTCTGATGATTGCCTGATGCTCACGCTGAAGTTCTTTTTGCTGTATGAGAACTTCCACAAGAGACACCCCCCTTCTCAGGCAGCGCCCTGCCCATCCTCGCAGTGGCCCCCCAAATGCCTCTCGCCCAGACGTCGCCGCTCCTGACCCAGGGTTCTCCCCTCCGCCCGTCTCTGGCAAGGCCCCTCCTTCGGGGAGCCCTCAACTTCTAAGAACAATAGTGAGAAGGATTGTGTTTGGGGTTTGTGATACATTTATGTCACTGCACATGCTTGCTGGGTACAGGCCACAGGCGGTTCAGGTTCAGGCCATCTCAGCAGAGAGGGAAACTGTTTCCAAAGGCACGGGCTCATGCCGATGTGTTGGCAACCGTTCCTTCCTCTGTTGTTCTCACCTCAGAGCCTCTTGGGTCCGTCCTTGTTCCCTTTACGAAACTCCCAGCTCTTCCTCTCACACGCACTGGTTTCCAAAGGCCGAGCCGGAGGTCATCAAACCAGACGACCTGCTGAATTGGCATCACCCACAGCTCTCCAAGCGCCAACGTCCCAATGCCCGCTTGTGGCTGCTCGCCCCCCGGATTTCTCGATTACAGCGTCCCCGCACCACATGTCTGTTAATGTTTGTCTGAGTCGGGGGGCCTGCCTTCCTGATGCGTTTCCCCCCCACTTGACTCAGCTTATGAACAATGGTTCACGTACCCAGCCCCTTCAGGAACCCGGCGACTGGCGAATTTCTCCTGACTTTCCACATCTCCTTTTAGTATGGTTGGATCTCATCCAAGTAGCCTCTTAAGAAAGAAGGCTCCACCACAAATGAAATGTGAGCTGTATAAAATGAGGACCCTTCCTGATGGAAACCGACCTCCAGGGCGAAGGCTCGCCTCTGGTGTCACTTGCCGCCCGTGCCCTTTCGCTCAGCACTCGACATGGGGAGAGCATCTGTGCCCCAGGCAGACGGCTCTGGACCGAGGCAGTGTGCGTGGTGCGGACGAGCAGGGGAGGGGTGCCAGGAGGATGGAGCTCACGCACCCACATGGACCGGTGCAGGCGGCCATGCCAGTGCCATGCTGTGTGCTCTGCCCCGAGCCCTGTCTCCCTCCACGTCTGCTCGGCCTGTGGATCCTCCTGACCCCGCGTGGAGAGACCTGTGAGGCCATCCACACCCCTCCCGCTCTGCACATGGCAGGCACCTCTTGTGCCGTTTGCCGCACTCGACCGCAGCGTGTGTCCAAACTGTATGTGTCTGCCTGTCTGCCTTCTCTTCTGGCCCTCGGCTGTTAGGGGTAGGGAGCATTGCTTCCTCATCTTAATATCCTCAGTGTCTGACACGGGGTCCAAACTCAATAAATGTTGGACGAATGGCTAAAATTAGCATCCAGCTGATGATAAAATCTTAATGAACCTTAAACGCTAAGTGAATCACATCCCATCCTAGTCCCTTCTTTATCAATATCCAGGAAGACGTTTGCTATGCATGCCAATGACGACCATGCACGTTTCACAGAAACGTTTCCAGAACCCACCAAGCCCCCGTCTGTCATCGGTGATGGCCTAGGGTTACTCCACTGTGTTAACACACCCGCCTTGCTGGGCCAGCCCTGCTGCTTTGGCCCATTTATCGTTACAATGGCTAAGGCCACTCTAGACATGTTTTTCTCTCTTTGGGGCTTTGCGACCATAGACTTTGTTACCGAAGAGGGAATTCCCGGGTCAGGCAGTATAAACACTGGCACAGCCCTCGTTCCTGCCGCTGATGGCTCCTGTGAATTGCTCCAGTCTTTCCAGAAGGAAAGACTGAACGGTGGGCTTCCACTGGCCGCCCATCTCGGGTTTTACCGTATTTATTGTTGTGGCTTTCATAGGCACGTCACAGCACCTGAAGGTTGCCTGGATCTGAATTTTATTTCACCCCGGGCGAGATGACTCAGGTTTCCACACCATGATTGAGCGTCTCCGTTTCCCGGTGTGATTCTGCTTATCATCTTGACCACTTATCAGGGGGATCTCCATGCAGCCCGTCTGTTATCTGTTCTGAGCAGCACAGGCCCGGGAAGGGGGCTGTGACAGGCGTAACGAATGCCACTGCGTTCCTTGTGATATTTATTTTTCTTACGTTGCGGTGCAAAAATTTTCCTGCTCACAGATGTGAGCCCGTACGTCAGAGCTCTGATGTATGTGTTTCTTCAACAGCCGGGAATTTGTCTTGCCGGCAGCCAGGTTGGCGAGGCCGGTCCCTCGTCTCCAGGTCTGTCACCGATGAACAGAGGGATACGGCTGAACCTGACAGGCGTGCGGTGGGAATTTAAATGAACTCTCCGCCGGCCCATTAGCCAACCTGCCCGGCGATGTTTATTAAAGAACCATCTCTCTCCCCAGTGCACCCCTGTGCCAGCCTAATGTTAGTGTTGCCAGGGTTCAAATTCATCTCCGGAATCTCTCTCTGACTGACCTTCGCTCCTAGTAATCCAGCGAGGGACCACGTCAGTGACTGACAACCCGCGTCCTCGCCGCTCGGAGGGGCGGGCTCTCGGTGCCGCCGCACGACAAATCCTTTGACAGCTCTTCACCTGGAAGAGCAGGTGTCCTGCGCTCGGCGCTGTCACATCCTATTAGAGGACTTCGGGGACTCACAGTGGCATCGCATTAACTCTCTGTATTGACTTTGGGACACAGAACATGAACTTCGGGATCACAGTTAGCCCAGAGCTGGAAAGCCCCCGAAGACCTCGGAGCTTCAGACACAGACTCATTCCGAAGGGCCCGGCCTGGAGAGTGTCTGGAGGGTCAGGCCATCCTGAGGCGCACTGTTTTGAGTCCTGTGGTGTTTCTGTAGCCCCGCCCCCACCCCCACCCTGGGAGAGTGAGCTGGGGTCCAGAGCGAGAGCAGGAGGACACCTGGACTGAGCACACCCAAGTGCCCCGTGGGAAAGGTGTCAGTGGGTGGGCGGTCGTTTGGAGTGGGGCTGGCAATGGAGGATTCTCAGCCCCTCCAATCAGGCTGGAGTCCACAGAACGGGACCCCCCCTACTTTCACACCAGTATTTTCAATCCCTCTGCCTCGCTACCTGTCAGTCTCACTCTCTTCGTAAAGTCCCCAGTTTGACTCGGCTCACCTGTCCGCCTTCTCCTCTGCCCTGGTGCTGCTGAGCACGCCTGAGGGCAGACCCCACTCACGCCCAGGGGCCCTCCCCCGGGAGCCCACGCTCTTTCGCCTTATTGGGGACCTCGGCGTCCTGACATGCTCTCTGTCCCCTGCCCTCAGACTCACCTTCTCTGACTGGCTGCTTCCCTCCCACACTTCAGTGCACTCTGCTGTCTTCACTGTTTAAAACTCCGTTTTAGATGTTTCGGCACGTACGTGGTCTTCATGTACGGGACAGAAAATAGTGACGATGGGCAGGCGATAGGGGAAGGGACTCCTCGGCAAAGCCCTCGGGCTCCCCCAGCCGGGGGCCCTTTTGCATCCCCTTTAATGACGCACTCATAAGCTCACCGACTCACGCTCTCCTGTTCCCTCCACGACAACGACCTCCCCAACTCCCCACCTTAGGACGCCGCCCCGCTGCCCCCCAGACACTGGTCGCACCGGTGGAGCGAATGGCCCCCTCCTTTCTAAACCTCAAGCCGCTTCTGCGTTCCCGTCCACTTGACCTCCGAGTAGCAGGACACTACTATTCCCCCCTCCTCTCTCCTGTTTGGAACGCCTTCTGCCCTGACCTGGGGTGGCCTTTTCTCCCTGCTTCCCTCCCCCGACGCCCCGTTGCCGCTTGGTCTCATTCTCCGGCTTCTCCTCCTCTGCCCGGCACTCCCACGCTGCTGTTGGTTGGAGGGCTGTTCGCGCCCCAGTGCTCCCTGCTGGACACGCTGTTCCCTGGCAACTGCCCCTGTGCTTGCGGCTCCGATGGGGGTGGCTTTCCGGTTGTGGCCCCAGGCCTGGGACACCTCTTTGCTGAGCCTCCGATCCCTGACATGAGCTCTGGAACCCGATTTCTGCGTGTGAAATTGCCCTTGCCTGTCAGCGGCCGTGTGACCTTGGGTGAGTGACTTGACATCTTTGTGCCTCAGTTTCCTTCCTCTGGAGGTTCTAGTGAGAGTTAAATTGGGCTGTGGTCATTGTTATCACACACAGCCAACTGCCTACTGAGCATCATCGCCTTCAGGTGACCCGAAGACCCGCCCGTGTCTGACTCACTGTCTTCTCCAGCTGCTCTTCCGAACCTTCACCTCCCCGCGGGTTCCTTACCTTTCGGTGGGGATACCACTGACGCCCCCAGACTTCCTGAACCTGCTCTTCTGTCTTCGCCCCTACAGCCCAGCAATCGCCAAGTCCGGGCATCCAGCGGCTCAGCCTCTCCCTTCACCCCTCTCACCCAACCCCAGCCCAAACCCTCACCCCAGTTACCATCTCTCACTTAAATTCACTACCCCATCCCTTTATAGTGGGGCCCTCTCTGTAGAGTTTAATCCACTGATGCCTCCGCCTTGAACAGTCTTCCCCGTTTCCTGTCCTGGCATCGCTGACTGCTAACCTGAAGCCTCATCTGTGAAGCCACATTCTCCAGGCAGCCTCTCCGACCTCCACCCGCGCTGGGGCCCTCTGCCCCCTGAAACCTGACACCCGCTGTGGAGTCTGCCCAGCGGAGGAACCGTGGCACTCCGGTTCACCCCCGTGTGTCCAGTGTCTGGCACATAGTGGGTGCCCCATGAATATCTACTGAATACTATTTCACTCCACACCCGTGTGACAATATGCGTGCTATTCAATACGTTGCTCTCCAGCACCTCCTACTGGCGACCAGGCATCCTCTCTCTCATCACTCCCCTCTAAAAAATTCCCAGACCCTGCCACCAAGAAGCCCAGAGGGCGGTAGCAGAGACGCACAAAGGAGCAGGCGATGGCAATGGGGACAACACGGGGTGACCTGCGTGCGTGGGAATCGGTGGTGAGTGGATGGGGGCGACAGGGCGGGTGGGCAACACTTACTGGGGGATTGGCTCTGAGCCAAGTTTTAAAAACTAAGGATGAGCTGGACCAGGGGCAAAGAACAGGTGTTCACGTACTAGCTCAGATTCTTCCGGGTGCCACGTAGCAGCTGGGCAGAGACAACCCTTATGTCTGCCCCACCTCCCATCAGCTTTGGCCATTGAAGGACCTTTTCGCATACCTGGGCTTGAAGCACTGCATCCCCTTCTCAAAAGCCCACCCGTGTCTTTGCTAATTTTGTGGGGCAAACCCTGCATCACCGATGCTGCTAGCACACACCCATCTTTATTTGTGATTTCTCTGGCCGAGGGAACGGGCTCAGAGGAAGGGAATGGTTTGCTCAGGCTGCACAAAGGCCACTGGAAGCCCAGCGAGGAGTCAGCTCCAAGGACCTGCTTTCTCCATCGCCCGCCACCTGGCGCCTGCTGCATTTTTAAACACACCCGTGCTGACGAGTGACGTTAAGGGCAGCTGTCTGACAGTCGTGAGTTATTGTGTAGCGGCACCCACATCTTGAACCTGAACGTGAAGAATCTTGGAGAGACCCTTCATGAAATGTATCATTTACTAGGAAACAAAGACACTTATTCAATAAGAAAGGACAGAAGCGTTTTTCCTCCCATATCCTCAGGCTGCAGCTCAATGAAATTAGAATAAATCTCACAAACAAGAAGGAGTCCTCCGGTGGCAGGGAAGTGAGCACTCCTAAATAAAGCCTCGGAGAGGGAAGCAGTTCAGAACGGAGTATTTACACAACGAAGATAGAAGCGCAGCCTATCAAATAAATTTGTGAGACGCTGCCGTGCTGACACTTAGAGGGGAAAATATTGCTCGTGACGGCCGCCATTAGTGAGGAGGGAGGAAGACCGGGAATTAAGCCTCTACCTAAATAACCCGGTGAGAGTACAAATTATCAAGGAAGGAAAGCGGGAAGAGTAATAAACCGCAAACCAGAAGTGAATAAAGCAGGCACCAAGCTGAGTTCGGATAATGAGCTAAGCCAGCGCCTCCCAAACCTGGCAAAGCACCTGAGTCTCCTGGACGCAGGTGTGGACTGCAGGCGCCCCAGCTCGAACCCAGACCTGCTGCACCAGGTTCACGGGCACAGGGCCCCGGCATCGGGGTTTTGAATAGATTCCCCTCATGATTAGTCCCCTTCCCATCCCCTGGTGCCGGGAGCCGTTTCTGTGCTGATTCTCTCCACTGAGATCTAATGGAGACACAGGAAGGGGGAGAGAGAGAGAAACATCCATCAGGTGCCTCCCATACATACCTCAACCAGGGATCACACCCGCAAGCTAGGTACGTGCCCTGACTGGGAATTGAACCTGCAACCTTTTGGTGCATGAGATGACACTCCAACCAACTGAGCCACTGGACCGGGGCCATAGTATATACTTTTTCACCACTAGGGTGCCCCGAATAGTAGCAGTTGTCAAAGTACCCGTCCCCAGACACTGAAGAAGTGCAGGCTGAATATCTCATTCACACTGAGGGTGGCACTGTGTCCGGGCATTCTGAGATGGGCAGCACACATGGCCTGTCCCATGGTCTGACAGTGGAGGAGACACGCATGGATAGGCAGGTAGGACACAATGTCGGTGGACAGGGCACAAATGGGGGTCACACGGTGGGGGCTCAGCCCTAACGGAGATGTCTGCCCTGGAGGAGGGGCCGTTCATGCCAGGCCTTTATGAATGAACTCAGAAGTGGATCAGGTGGCAGGAAGGACAGGTGAAAAGGCGCAGTGGGGCCTGCTGAGGATGCTCGGTCACCCGGGTCCCTGCAGACTGGATGGGGGGGAGGAGCTGCACAGCAGTGTCCACAGGTGTTTGGGGTGGGGCAGCTGAGGGTGCAAGGGAACCCAAGCAACTGGCTCTTGTGGGAACACTCGAATCTGAACCTAGACCTTTGGGAGTGCGAGAAGCGGGCTCTTCCCACCAGACAGCCAGCGTAACAGACCAGACCTGCATTTCAGACGAGCTCCTCAGCCCGCACTGGGAAGAGGGACTCGGAGCCTGGTGCCGAGGGACTAATCAGCAGGGTCTAGTCTTAAGTCGGGTCAAAGGCCCATCTTATTCTCATGGACACCCTCTCGGGTGGGTACTAGTATTCCCTTCATTTTACAGGTGAGAAAACCCAGGGCTCCAGAGGCTGAGCGGTTTGCCCGAGGGCATGGAGCTGGCACGTGGTGGTCCAGGGAGTCTGGCTCCTGAGCCTGTGACCTCAGTCACCAAGACGGTGGCCTCCGGGCTGAAGGAGAGACGGTCGGGACTGGTGAGGGAGAGGGAGGAGTCAAGGTGACAGCTAGGTCCTGGTTGGGTGACTGGCAGACCACACCCCCTTCCCCTATGAGGCAGAATATTGGTGAGGATGGGGAGAGGGTCCCAGGAGAAAGGGGGAGATGAACTTAGTTTGGGGCATATTGATTTTGATGCGCTTACAGGATGACAAAGCCACATTTGTGTGGGTTCAGGGAAGAATCATAATTCATCCATCCACTTAACAAATATTTATTCGATGTTTAATTTGACAAGGCGGTATGCCCAGAATAATTTCCAGTCCAAAGCCTGCTCCTGAGGAAGGGAGCCCATTTCATCGTGTTTACCTTTGATGGCTTCTCTGATGTTATCTCGTTCCTGCCTTCAGAATTGTCGCTCACACCAATCACCACTGATCAATCGCAAACGACAGCGTCTGTGACCAAAATGACATTTCCGCCCCTCAAAGCCACAGATACGCGGCTGCCCCTGTGGGGCCCGGCACCTTCGTGCTAACTCAGATTCTCCACGTCACGGGGGGACAGTCTAGAAAGACGTGGAAATTCTTGTCTTTTTTGTGCTCATCTTTTCCTAGGTGTCTCCCCTCGCCAAGCCCAAAGCCAAACATGAGAAGGGCGAAGGCCGGTACTTCCGGGGCTCCCCCCAGCGGGCGGACAGGAGGGAGCCCCGCTTTCCACCAGGGGAAGGGTTGTGGCCGATTGAGAAACCTACAACCTGCCAATCTTGTTTCTTGTTTCCATTGCCCGCGGTGATGGCGGTCGCGGTGTGGGGCGGTGGACACCAGGTCCACAAGCTGTGCAGCCCCCTCCGCCTCTGGGGCCTCACGCCCCCAGCTGTAGGTGGGGATAGGACACCTGTCATGGAGGGTTAGTATAAGGATTCATCGGAAACTGTTACAAAGTGCTTGGCACAGAGCTGGTCCTCTCCTTCTGCCACTCATTCTGGGTTTTGATGAGCGACGGCTTCCCATTTCAAGGAGACTTGTACATCCACTTGGCCTTGTATAAGTTTCTGGGGTGTGCACCTAGGGGACTTTTTGTAGTTTATGTGGGTATGATAAATCTCTATGAGTATATATGTGTTTGATCAATTTTCTGCAAATGAAAAATGAATTCCATTCACATCAGTGTGGTTTCTTTTTAACATACGGACGTACAACACAGCTTTATTCCTCCACATCTTACATTTCTGGTGAAGGGACTATAACTTCAAAGAAAGTTTCTAAATATTTCCCATGTTTGCTAGGTGTTAACACACCTCATTGTGTCTTCCTGTCTTTGTCTGTACAGGGTCGTAAGCAGCCATATTTTCCCAAGTTGCATCAGTCTGCTCAGCATTATATTTTGTGCTGTTTGGACTTAATAATTTCACAAACACTTCTGTGTGAGTGCCTTTCAAGGTCTCTGCATCGGTAAGTTCTGAGGGTCTCATAGGAGTCCACTGCATTGATATGCGTCAGATAAGAAAGCATCCTTCAACGCGTAACAATATTTCACTCTACGCCTGCCATCCTTTCAGGATGTAAGACCCCAGCACAAGACCCTTTCCGTGGCAGTGCCCGTGTCCTGGGCACTCGGAGGGATCTCTCCTCCTACGTGAGGGCTCACTCCGTCTTTCTGAGCTCCCTGCTGAAGAGGTGGGGTTGGATTTTAGAACTCAGTCTGGTTTTTCTCCCGTGCTAGACCACGTGAGTAGCCTTGTCCTATTGGAACGGCAAAACTAACTACCCCAGCTGGTTGTTACCTAAACAAGAGGAGAGATTTATTACCTTGTACCCAAAGGACATCATGTTACAAGGAGCGTACAGCTGACGATAGTGAAGAGGACAACCAGTCTTTATTGAGTGTTGTGTCAGTGTGGGGAACCTTCTGCAGTCTCGGCGTCCTTACTTGGCCTGAGGGGCTAGACGCAGTTCTTGTCCCTCTTCTTCAGAAGGGGGCGTTGAAGTTCAAGACGTGACTTGGCCAAGTTCACACAACCGGGAGCCGACATGGACAGGGATGCTCAAGAGCTCCGGTCAAAGTTAAAATCCCAGGGGTGCTACGTGTAACGTGGGTGTCTCCCAGCCGCCATCGAACCACTCCGAGCCTCAGCCTCTCCCTTGTGAAGTGACAGTGACGAGGCCTATTTCAGAGGATGGTGGCGAGCAATAAGCAAATTGACTTACGTAGCAGCAAGATGACTTATAAGGTACTTTTTGCTCAGTGACGACAGTACTGGCCCCCCTCCTGTAACACTGGGTCCTGGAAAGGCCTGTCTGTTTTCCACAGAAATGGCTGTGCTCCTCAGTTGCAAAGTTCTTTCGGCTTCTTGACCTCATCTTTTCCTGGGAACTTTGGTGACTCCTTCAGGCCCTGCTTGTAGGGCAGGCCAGACCCCACTGCTTCCATTTTACTGAGCTCAGTGAGTAGGGAGAGGTGGGTCATAGGGTGGGAGACCCCAGGCCTCAGAGAACACCCCAAACAACCCTCAGGTGTCTATCCCTTTGCTGCCCAGGGAGGGGCAGTGCTAGGAGAGCCCCTCCTTACGCTGTAATTTCACAGCCTGGGGGTTCAGGTGGAGCAGGAGAGGAAGGACCTGCCAGACCCCTCCCTCTGAGATCCCTGGGACCACCACATTCCTGACCTTCCTGAGGTCCAGGTTTATCTCCCACACAGAAAGAGCCCCAGTGTTCTGATACCCTTTCTATGGGCACCAGAGACTTACTCATTCCCTCCACACATCCGTAGGGAACATCACCTGTTTGCCAAGCCCTGGGCTAAGTGAAAAATCGAATGGACTTCTTTTTCTGTCGCTTACAGAGTGCTATATCTAAGACGTCCAGGTGTCATGATGTTTATTTCGCAGGTATGAATGGGAGGGACAAGGGAGCGCCGGTGAGCCGAAACTAAGAGCCCCTCGCCAGGACAGGTGAGCCAGGAGCTGGACCCTTGCCCAGGCTCCTCCCACTGCCAATCGCTGAATCTCTGTAAACCACCAGTGAGCCGGGACCCTACCCCCAGCCCAGACCACAGAGCAGCAATAAATCCATCGAGGGCAGCAACACAGGAAGTTTTTTAAATCTCAAGTTTCCTATATACCCGGAAAATTTATTATACAATATTTTGTAAAGTAAAAATCATATATTATTTAAATAGTCCCCCCCATGTAAGCATCTGGGGGAGGCAGAAAGAGAAAAAGGGGACAAAATGCAAACCAGCAGAGAGAGACCCTTGAAATTGCCTTTAAGGCTAAATGTCACAAGCTTAAAAATTTCAGCAGAATTCTCATGCACTCTTTCCCACAGGGAGCTACCCTTTACACCGATGACCTTTAACAAAAAAACAAGCAAGCAAATAGTCCTGATACTAATGACATGTGCTTTTTATTCTTTTCCTTCCTTTCTTTAAAAAAAAAAAACAGCCTGCACATTCGTCCACCGGCAGGATGGATTTTATCAACTCAGATGGTCTGTGTTTTGGGCGGTGGGTCCTGGGATCGCACATTCTCTCGGACCCCATCTGTCTGGGGTGATTCAGCCCCTGGTTCTTCCAAGACGAGATGGTTTAAGTCATGACCATTTCCTGTGGTTGTAAAAATTCCATTGCAGCTTCTAGCTGACATAGTTTTTATCTGAAGATGCCGGGGGCAGAAAGGCTGGAGCGCTGAGTAGTCTGCAGGAAAGCACCAATTATGTCTCAGGTGCTCCTTCCCCTCGGACCTCAAAGGAGGGTTCGCAAGCCCGTGTTTCCCGGTAGAAGGGGCGTGGGGCTTGAAGTCCGGAGGGTTCATGTCCTGGAGTCATTACTAACCTTCAAGAGGGAGTGGGAGGGCCAGCAGAGTCCTTCCAGATAAGAGCAGATGTTTTTGCAGAGCGCCTGGAAACAGTTACCCCCTTGAGAAATACAAGTAGTGAGAACTCTGCCTTAAAATTGAAACTCTGAACAACGGCACTGAGGGACCGATAAATCTTTGTGGTTCATGTTACACATGTTGCTACATGAACGTGACCTTCCTGGCTCAGACTGGTGTAGCATCAGGCCAGTCTGGGTCAGGCGTCCGCCGGTCCCAGACGACGGAGGACAAGGGTCTGGGTGAGCTCTACACAGAGAAATAACTGTCTTAGCTGTGGGATTCCGTAATGGCTGGTGAGAAGGAATTAGAAGTTAATTATCCGAATTCTGTTCCATACAGCATGATTGCAAATAATTTTATTCTCTTCCCTGTGCCTATCACCAGAGACTCCCATGTAGCAGCCTTTCCTGGTACGGGGGAGGTCAGCTCTGTACATGGCTGTCAGTACTTGCTGTCGCCAAGTCCTTCCTTCCATTCTCTCTGGAATGCATTCCAATAGCTCTCATCAGGTTCCCCAGTGATAAACCCAATGGTCGGTGGGTTCTCAGTTCTCATTCACCTTGAACTCTCCAAAATGTTTGACCTCGTTGCTCGCTCCTCCCTTCCTGGAACACTGTCTTCCCTTGGCTTCCAGCAGTCCGAGTTCTCCGGGTTTCTTGTTGCCCCCTCCCACCCACCCTTTCTTCTTGGTACCCTTCCTTGGTTTCTCCTCCCTTCCCGGTGTCGAAGCCGTGGAGAATGCCGGGGCTGTGGAGGGACCTTATCTTTTATACCAACGTTCGGCAGTCTGGTCCCATGTTATGGCTTTAATCACCATCACTAGGCTAAACTATAAAAAAAATTTTGTAGATCAAAAGGGTTGAGCACTGGCATTTTCACATGGTTAAACCTAACGACTCCCAGTATCATTTCCATGGACTCCAGACACCTCCATCCACCCGTACGTGGTGCTTGCTGCCTCCTCTCGGAGGTCCAGGTGGTGTTACGAGCATGGCGTGGCCAAACCCAAACCCAGACCCCTGAAACCCCCTGCCGTGCCCCACCCCCCACCAGACATGCTTCTCCTGCATGCTTGCTCATTTCAGCTGAAGAGAACTCCGTGTTTTTTAAGTTGTTTAACTAAAAATCCTTGGCATTATCCTTGAATCCTCTGTTCTTACAGCCAGCATTCAGTCCAGCTCCAAATGCTTCGGGCTCTAACTTCAGCGTATACCCAGCCCTGACACGCACGGTCTCCGCCGCAGGTGGGTGCAAGGCCCCACCGCCCCTCACGGGGCTCAGGTACTGCATAACCACTTCCTAATGGGTCCCCTTGCTTCTGCCCTTGCAGCTGAAGGACTCCTGTTAAAACACGATTGAGATCATGTCAATCCTTGGCTCAAAAACTCTGACTTAGGGTGCAAGTCAGATTCCCTGCGAGGAGCCCCCCAGAGTTGGCAAAGATTCAGCACCCACTTCTGCCCTGGCCTGAGGCCTGGGCTCCTCCCTTCACCCACTTGAGCACAGCGGCTTCTCACTGATCTTTCAGGTGGGCTGCTGCCTCAGGGCCTTTGCACTGGTGAGTCTCCCTAACTGGCACGCTTTTCCCCTGGAGAGCTACCTGGGTCACTCCCTCACCTCCTTCAAGGCTTTGCTTAACTGTGCCTTTTTCACGAGGCCTTCCCTGGCCACCCATTCCAGTCACAGCCCTCCGCCAGCACCCCCACACCCACTCATCGCTGGTCAGTCCTCCCCGCCAGGCAAGGGTCTCTCCCTGTGGTGCTCACGGCCCTCCCCTGACCTTCAGGACAGTATCTGGAAGGTACTGGTGTTCAAGCCCTGTTTGTTGAGTAACTGACTGACTATTCACTTGCATAGTCCAGCATCCAATTAGTCAGCAATTGGTCACAAATAGAACCAAGCTGTGTGTGGGAGGGTGGATGTTGTAAAAAAAAACTTTCAGGGAAATTCCTCGGTTTCTCATCGGCCAACACGGACCTGTAGCCAGGCCCGAAAGCACCCACACGGTGACATCGGTCCTAGTGCCTTCGAACCCCCCACCTGATGCCCCGTGGCAGTCTGCGTGCCGGGCACTGTGGACACGACTCTGGCACTCGCCCTCTGGGAGCATCGGCTCGGTGGCGGGGACCGATGCTAGCCAGACAGACCCGGGGGCGAGAGGAGCTCAGAGTTGTGCTGTGAGGGAGACATCCTCAGAGCGACGAGAGCCGGGTCAGGAGGATTTGGGGGGGCTTCTCAGAGGAGGTGAGAGGCCTTCTTCTCGTCCCACTTCTAGAACAGAGCCCTGGATGTAACGAACATTCAGCCAATACCAGCCAACTAGGTGACCGGTGGCTGCGGACACGTCGTGGCTCAGGACACAGTGGGAACTGAGGTCCGCAGAAAGGACTGTGTGACCTGGGTTCCGCTGACCCCTGTGCAGCTGGTCTGATTCCCTGGGTCCTTGTGGGAAGGGAAGAATGTTGGCGTGGACATCAGACAGCCAGCTGGTGGCCGTTGGCACCTGATAAACTTCTCTGAGCCAGTATCACGCCCGATCTTCAGAGCCGCCGGGACGGAGCTGTTCACAGCAGCCTCTCACGGCAGCCCCTGGCATGTGGGACCATGGGACGGGGAAAGTTGATTCCCTTTCCTCCTCCCCCCCAAAGCAGCCTTACACATGCTGTACCCGCAGGGCAAAGACGCAGGGGGAAGACCAGCGGCTGCTGGCTCTCTCCAGGGGAGGGGGAGGGTCCCGCGTGATCCCGGGATGAACGTCCCGATGCCTTTAGCACCTTCCCTGCTGTCCTCTTTGAACTCACCCCTCCACCATCATCTCACACTTCAAGGGCAGACGGAGGAAGCGATGTTTAAGGCAACTTGGACTCAAGACCACAGATATGAAGGAAGGTCACTCTGGGTCATCTGCTTCCTCCTGCTGGATTTTCTCCCTGGGCATCCGCCATAGGGTACGGGAGTGCGGGTGTGGGAGTGCGGGGCCAGATTCGAGGCACCACTAGCCAGCAGCTGGTGGGGTCCAGAGTGAGCAGGTCACAGTCCTGGACGTCTCCGCCGGCCGCCTCTGGGGCAGGGGTTGCTGCAAACCCCTGCCCCAGACCAAACAGTGGGGCAGCCGCTGGGGTGGGGTAGACACCACAGGGGGAACTTTGGAGGGGAGAATGACTTACCGTCACTCAGTTACCACATGCCAGGCGCTAAAGCCTGAAAGGGGCCCTGAAGACCTGGGGTCTGACATCCAGCTTGCTCTCCCCCGAGCTGTGTGACTTACACAAATCACTTAACCTCTCTGAGCTGCTTCCTTCTCTGTAAGTGGGGATGAAAGCATCCACGTGACAGGGTCGTCGTGATGATCAGTGAAGCAGGGTGCTCCTTGGCGCGCACCAGGAAGGTATCATTCCTACGGCCGTATTTCCTCCTCTCACCTACTCAGTGAGGTGGGCATTATCATCCCATTTCAGAGACCAGAAAACGGAGTCTTGGGAGGGTTAAGGCTTACCTACAGCCACACAGGTGGAAAGAAACAAGGTTGGAACGTCATCCAGATGTTTCACCCTCCCTCCCACCCCGGGCGCAGGCTGGTTCCACTTCCACCCGGCGGGAGCCGGGAGAGAGAAGGGGCCAGAGAACCGCCGTCCACACCCACCTTCCCCGGCAGCAGCTCAGCTCCCCCTGGGCTGTTAGGTGGGGGCAGAGCTGCACCCACAAAGTGGCCTTGCCTGGCCTTGCTGCTAATTTTGGCTTCTGTGGCTTGGTCCTGCTGCTGAGTCACACCTTCCTCGAGAAGTCCTCCTGCCCTAACGCCCAGCCAGGGCCAAAGGCGAGGAGAGAGCGTTGAATACCCCCCGGGGCGGTTCTTTACTGAGGTTTCCTGCTTCTTTCCTTTCCACTAGTTCACGTCTCCTTGTTGTCACGCCTCCCACCAGCAGTGTGGTGAATGTCACTTTCTCTGAGTGTGGACACCAAAAAAGAGAAGAAACAGGGGAGGGGAGTGATTTCCACCCGGCTGACACAGCCAAAAGGTCTCGGGGGGCCAGGCGACTCCTGGGTGGCCACCTCGAGCAGAAGATGACAGACGGACCCAGTAAAGGTCTGGCGAAGACCCCAGCCCCGTGATGTCCCTGGTCATCTTCGCCCAATGCACACCAGAAGCTCTCTTGCTGGCTGGGGAAATGCCCACCTTGGCTTTGCAGTAGAGGTGTGGATCGTGCTGGGTACCAGAACTTTCCTCTGTGTCCCTCCGCCTCTCCCTCACACTGCCCACTCCACCACAGGGGAATTCCAGGTCCTGCCTCTTGATCTGTGCTCGCTCTGGGACAGGCTGGGTGAGGTCACCCACTGCTGTCCCTCCTGCACCCCAGGCAGGCAGCATAATTCTCATTCTACAGGTGAAAGCGTGGAGAGCCTCGGAGGTCTGGTGACTTGTCCAAGGTCACAACCCTGGGAACTCAGGTCTTGAGACTCTAGACCCCAAGCTCAGCACTCTCTCTGCTACAGCCTGCATGGGTGGGACAGCCACGTTTTCTTCCACGCTCTTGAGGAGTGGCACACGTTACCTACGTGCTGGTGTGGTGTCAGACTCGGCTCTACCCCTCCAGTGCTCACAGCACTGGAGGCCCTGGGTCCTATTACTCCCTTCGGTTTACAGCCGGGAACACTGAGGCCCCCAGAGAGGAGCGGCTGGTCCCAGGCCCTGGAAACGGGAAGTCCGGACCCGGTACTGGCGGTGCCTGAGGACGGTGCCGCCTGCCTGGAAGAAAATCGTGAATTTGAGAGTGTGGTCGGGCCGGGTTTGAATCCCCGTCCCGCCGTGGCCTCGCTGATGAGGCCTCTCCTCCTGCAGAATCCTCGGCTACGCAGCGTGGGTGCTGCCTCCTCCCTGGTTGGGGTCCAGCCCTGGGCACAGAAGAGGGGCCCCATCAACCTGAGCACCTCTCTCTTCTCCCCAGCTTTCAGCAAGCCTCAGGCCATGGGGGGAGGCTCTGGGACTAAACTCAGGGGGCACTCTGCCCGAGGTGACTGGGGCTCCCTCCTGGGGCCCAGGCAGCTCGCTCTTTTCAGCCTCCTTTTTGCCCCCCAACTTTTAAAACAGTTTTTAAGTTACAGTTGACGTACAATATTATCTTAGTCTCCGGCATACAACCCATGATCAGGCAGTTATATAACTCACGAGGTGACACCCCGATAAACCCAGTACCCCGCCAACCCCGTGCGCAGTCGCTGGGGCATTGTTGGCTGGGTTCCTTGTGCTGCCCCTGACCTCCCCGTGACCGGCCTGTAACTACCCACCTGTACTTCGTCATCCCCTCGGCTTTCTCACCCTTGCCCGATCCCCTCTCCCACCCCATGACCGTCGAAACGTCCTCTGCATCTGCGAGTCCGTTTCTGCTCCGCTTGCTGCCTTGTTTCGTTTCCCAGAGTCCACAAGTAGGCGGAGTCGCCCGGAGGCGTCCGTCCCTTTCCGTCTGCCCCGCTTCGCCCCGCGCGACGCCCTGCCGCTCCCTCCGCGTGGTTGCAGATGGCGCCACCCCTTCTTCTTCACGGCTGCGCCGTGATCCGCCGTGTACATGCGCCGCGTCTTCTCCGCCCACCTGTCCGCAGACACTCGGGGGGCTTCCGCACCTTGGCCGTGGTACGTGATGCCGCAGTGAGCGCACACATGTGCGTGTCTTTTCCATGCCGTGTTCTGGGTTTCGTTGGATAAATACCTGGATGCGGGGTTGCTGAGTCCTTCTTTGTCTCTTATTGCAGCCTTTTTTTTGTTTCAAACTCTATTTTGTCTGGATGAGTATTGCTTCTTTGTGATCTTGTTCCAGGGCATTGTGGGAGAGGTCAGTCCCGTGGTCCCCTCTCTGTTTTCCAGCTTTGATTTTAATCTCCTCCCTCCCCCTCCCCGCCCCCTGGCTTTCCTTCCGCCCTCCCCAGGGCACTGCCCGTGGGTTTCCACTCTGGAAAGCTTCTTCTGCCTGAACTCCTATCTGCTTCCTGTGGTTGATGCTTGGCAGAGCCTTTGAGTGGGTTCCTCTGTCTGAGTCATTGTCCTCTCCCCAGCTCCCACCGACCCAGCACTGGGATTTCCTCGCCCTCTTCCTATCCCCATCCCTCAGCAAGGTGGGCCGCTCCCTGCTCCACTCTGAGCAGCTGAGCCCTCCTTGGCCAACTGCTCAGAGCCTCTGAGGGAGAGAGCAGGGCTCAAGTTCAAGTGCCCCGTCTCTCGGAGCACCTACACGGAGCCACGGTGCTGTGCTAAGTATTTTCCATTCATTATCTCACTTGACTCACACAGTATCACTGTGTGAACAGAGCTGGTTAGTAACTGTTTCCTCTGAGAGGCTCAGGGAGGTTAGGGAATCTTCCCACATCAGACGACCCTTGTCTGGCTGACTCCAGTTCCCAGGCTTTTACACACACTCCCCGTGTGATGTTTGGGCCAAAAGCAGCGGGATAGGCAGATAAGAGCCCTTACAGCTGGGAGAATTTGAATGTCACCTCACTCCCTCAACTTTGGGGGAAAATTTGGCTTGTGAGCACCCACTCTGAGCCCAAAGGGTGCCTCGGGGTTTCCCAGAAGCTCAGAGGGCCACTGTGTGTGGGAGGAGGAAGTGTGACTCTCCAGGGGCCAGAGGGGACCTCAGAACAAGGGCCGTGGTGTCCAGAGTCTGGGAGCCTGGGGTTTTGGTGGGGGACTGCCCAGCCCCTCCGAGGCCTGGGTCGACCTGAGCTCCCCATTCCATTCCCCAAGGGCCCTCTGTGAACCCACAGAACCCTCACTCTGCCATCATGGATTTTTGACTAGCTTTTCCCAGTTTACCTCCAAACTGCATATAGTTAGCAATGGCATGTGTGCCTTTAGCTCTGGTCAAGGCAGAATTTTGGGAGGACATTTGGCAACCCTTCTAGTCGGGAGCTGTCATCGCTATGTCAGGGTCTGAGAAGGGACAGGGGCCTTGGGCCTGAGGCCTGGGTGGCCGCTCCCCTTTTTCCCTGTGGGAGACAACACTTCCTGAGCACCCGCTGCAGGTCAGGAGCTAGGGGCATCGTCTCACTGAGCTTCCATAAGCGCCCTTTCTTCGAATCCCCCCTTTAGACTCAGAACGGAGGCATGGGGGTGGCCCGCCCATGTCACTCACCTGACAAATCCGTGGTTTTCCAAGTCCTCGCCCACTCAGGATTTACCTACTGTCTGCATGAAAAGGAGAGCCAGCCTCCGCCTCGCAGTGGTCGTCGGCTTTTTCCTGGTAAAATGGCCCCAATGCAGCTAAATGTTTTATTGTTTGGAATCCATTAATTCATCCCCTATGTTACTGAAGTTGGCAAGCAGGTGATGGCCAACCAGGAGGCACAGGCGGGAGCATCGTGTTAAGCCCCAGGGAGTCTGCACTTGACTTTGTCCTTTACGTGACATCCACGTTCCCACAATGCAGTGCACTCACCATTTGCATAAACACATTCCAAGGAATGCAAGCTCAGAAACATGGGGCCTACAATACAGCTTCAGGGGTACACACCCCACAACATGTGCGTTCTTTGAGACACAAACACAGAAGCAGGTACGCACACAGAGATGGTCATACACTCAGTCATCGGTATGTCCAGACACACAGAAGCACAGACACACACCCACGCACACCCACGCACACCCATGCACACACACGCACGAGCTTTTGAAGTGAATTCTCTTTGAAGCCAGTGCGACCAGCTCTGTCTCCGGAAAGAAGGATGGATCAGAGATTTACAGAAAGGAAAGTCACACCCAAAAATTGGTGCAGTTGAACTCTTGCGAAATTGGGAGGGAGAGAGTGAAATAATAACACCCAAATTCTGAGGATGACACATGTATTCATACTTGGATAAATGTATAAAAAACGCATAAAAAGCAGGTCTGTGTATATATTGCCATTAACAGAGTAAACTGTCACACATCCTCTGAAATGTTTTCCTCCTCTGCCCCGGCTGCCAGAGTCACACCCCCTTTTCCCAGAATGCCACTTCCAGAAAGTCAACCCAAAGGACAACCTCGCAAGAAGAGATGGTGACCTACGAGTGAGGGGTCACCACGCTGCTACTTAGGACATCGCGGTAGTCGGCGAACCATCTGTAACTAAACCACGTCAGCCCGCGGGGAGGGAGAGTTTTTCAGCCGTCACAGTGGCTGTCACGGGGACCAGGGGAGTCATGGAAAGGATTTCGGATGAAGTCAGAGAAAAAGGGGAGCTCGGAACGGGGGTTTGCGGTGACGGAGACGATCTGAGGGTTTGTCTACGAGGAGCTGGACAACGAGGAGCGAGAAACAAGCTGGTTTGGGCGGGTGAAAGGGCCGTTACTGATTTGTTCGGGCATTTGTTTTAAGGGCATTATCGTAACGGTATTCGTTCCGAGGGCTGACTGACTGCGGCATAAAACACGCACCCAACCGAAGGCAGCCCAAGAACGGCAGGAGAGATTTCACCCACACGTGGGGGATGGAGACTTAGCGACTCCCGCGTGTGAGAGGCTGTGTACGCAGACGTGTGCGTGTACAAGGATGCCACGCGTACACTGGATTTGCCAGCCTCCCGGCCTGTCGTCTCAGATGGTGGTCTGGGGGTGGCCGAGGTGCCTCTCACCCTGGAGACTCTCCTCTGACAGCCTTCCGGGCCCTGACCGCGAATATGTCCAGGTAGTCTCTGCCTAACACCATGTCCGGCCTCACCCCCCCTCTCTCCGGGCACGCAGATCTCTCTCCTAGGAGACAGGACTCCACTGGGTGGACACGTGCTCTGGAACCCGTCTGTAGGACCAAGTCCTTGCCTGGCCATGAACTCGCTCGTATTTGTTGAGAATTCGCCCTGTCGGGTGCTGTCCTCAGTAGTGGTTCTCAACCCAGGGCTCCCAGGCACCGGGGTGCCTCGTGCAGAGGCTGCTGGGCCTTGCCCCCAGAGTTAACACTCAGTGGGTCTGGGGTGGGGCCTGATAATTCGCGTTTCTACCAAGTTCCCCGGCATGTGCTGGCTCAGGACCGAGAACCGCGGCTCTACACACAGGATCCCACTGCCCACACACCTAATCAGTGAAGTACTTCAACCACTGCTCCCACTCCCAAAGGAGATGGAGACCTTGGACAGCTTGGCAAGTCACTCATCCTGTTTGTGTCACTGGCCCTCAGAAACAGTAGTGTTACCTCCTCTTTCGAGGACCGAAGAACAGGATGGGTCTGGGAGGTCGGTCCGGATTCTGGCGGTTGGCGGTGATGGCTGCGCACCCACCCACGTACCCAGCTGCCTGACTCCTGGTGCTTCAAACCCCTCCAGGTGTCAGGTGCCTGCCTGTGTCTGCATTTTATTTTTTATTTTCTTACTTTTCAGTGACAGGGAGTTGACTTGGATGTCACCTGCCTGCATGGTTTCTGCTGTCCCCAGGATTCCTCAGCAGAGTGACAGCATGCTCTGCTCGTGACTCTGCAGACGAGCCAGGCTCTGTGTGGTCTCAGGCCTCCCCTCTATGCACCGTCCCGCTGGGGTGCACGGGAGCTGCAGACGAGCGAGAGGAAACGCCAGGTGTTTGATGAGGCCCCTGCCAACATCCGCATCCCCTTTCTTGTGGGAGCCACAATGTTCTGGCTGAACAACAAACAACAAACAACAAGCAAAAAAAAAAAAAACCCAGGGTGGGGGGAGGGACACTGACTTTACCAGATACCACGATTTGTGTGAGTTACACGCCGATGCACTGATGCAGAAGTTAACCAACGGGATGAAACCAGAAAGCCCAGAAACAGAACCACACCTGTGTGAAGCTGTGGCGTGTGATTATTGTCACGTCAGCGGGGAAAGGAGAGACCGTTCAAAGTCTGGGCCTGGAGAAACGGCCATCTGCACATGGAAGAAAGCCGTTAATGGGACCCTTACATTATCCCATACACAAAAATCCACTCCAAATGGTGATTAAATGCTAAACAGGTCTTTTCTTATTGCTGTTCAGTTTCAGTCGTCCCCATTTCTCCTCCGCCCTGCCCACCCCCACCTTGCACATTCGGTCCTCCCCTGCTGTCTTCGTCCGTGAGTCCTTTACACGTGTTCCTTGATGACCCGTCCCCTTAAATGCTATAAGTAAGTCTTTAAGAAGCTTAATAGAAAATCTTAATAGAAATATTTTTAAACGTTGCAAAAGGGAAAGATTTCTTTAAAAGACACAAAAACCATTGCCTATGAGAGAAAAGACTAATAAAAAGTTTCTGTATTATATTTAGGAGTTTTCTTTCCTTACATAAAAACAACTTGAAAATCACGTACAAACTGGAGAGAATCTGGCAGTACACGCACTAACAAAGGATTGGTGTAAGAGTGTACCCAGAGCGACCGTATCCGTGTTCACAGTGACTCAGCATATATTTCCCCACATCGTGGGCTCTGGGCTTGGCCGTGTAACTTCCTACAGCCAACAGAATGGGGGCAGACATGGCGTGCGCCATACCCCCGCGGAAGTTTTAAAGGCACCACAAGTGTCTGCCACCCCTTTTTTCCCTGGATGCTCTGCCAGAAGTATGACATGTCCCAAGTGCAAGGTGTCCTGTCAGCCTGGGCCCGGGAGTGGGAGGACACAGGGCCAGGACCTGACCCACAGCTTGGGGCGGGGATGCAGTTGGCCCATAGCCTTGAGTGCAAAAAAGAAACGTGTCTTGTCACAAGCCACTGATAGTTTGGGGTTGCTTGTTATTGCAGCAAAAGCTGACCAATATGGAAACTGGTACCTTGCAATGCGGGGCCGGGGAGGGGGGGGGCGGGGGGCTGTGCTACCCAAAGAATAAAATGTGTGGTTTTGGCTTTGGGGCTAAGAGGCAGAGAGTAAGGAAGTCACGATAGGGGCCAGAAAAATGGCAGCCTAGGTAATGTAGTAGTGCCGTATTTGGTCAAAACTGTCACATGGGACCACCGAGGAGGCAGAAAATACACCCGCTGAGTTGATGGCTTTGGGAGGAGACGGTTTGAAACAGAATACGGTGAGCGTGAGTTCATCATCACTAACTGCATTTCCTAAGGCCCGAGAAAGTGATGGCAAGAGATAAAAACTGAGTCATCTGCCCCCATAGAGACTGAAAGGGAAACACAGAAAGTCCAGAAATTCTAGGGTGTACAAGGTTAAAAGGAGAAATCATCTCTCATTGTCAGCCTCTGCAGACTGTAAAATATTCTCAAAATAAGGCGCAGCTTTCGGGGCAGAGATCAAAACCAAAGGCATGGCTATGAACTCTCGGCCTTAAGTTCAAGACCAAATCAAGGGCATGACCGCTACTCCCTGTGTTAGAGCTCCGAGGAGAAGACAGTCCTAGGGAATCCAGTTAGCCAGACGAAATGAGTCACGAAAAGAAACGGGATGTCATGAAGCCTGGTGGTGCCAAAGAACTTGAAGTTCCCTCTGGGGGGTGGGGGGGGCGGGTCTCAGAGCAAACTGCGAGTTCAGCTGCTGACACTGCACAGAGGTTCCGCTGCCCGAGGTGCTCCGGTCGAGATGAAAGGAGGCTGGCTTTTCGGGCCAGAAGATGATCTTGAGCCCCAGCGTTCTGCAGGCAGGAAGCAGGCTGATGGTGTTGATAAGAAAAACGAAAACGCACAGGCAAGAAACGGCAAACAATGAGAACAGACTTCGTCGTACAGAAGAGGAAACACCCGTGGCTGATGGAGGTGTTAGCACCATCACTGGTCAGGGGGACGCAGACTCAGACCAGAGAGAAATCTCCATGCAAAATAGCGTGACCTCCGACACACCCAGGGTTGCAGGGACTGTGGACGGACAGGGTCTCCTGTGCGTTGCTGGTGTGTTCATGTAACAGTCACTGTGGAAGAGGATTGAACTATCTCCTAACAGTGAACACCTTAACCAGCAAATCCACAGTTTTGCTTGCTTATATGAAGTGGTCATAGCGGCACAGTTTGCAGTGACAGAAATCTAGAGAAAATCTCGAGTGCCCACCCAGAAGGAGTGCACGCATATGCAGTCATGTGCGTGACCAGCAGAGTAACACACAGCAGTTAAAAAAAAAAAAGGAATTGCAGAGGCAATGACATGGGTGAATATTAACAAAACGCTATTGGGCAAAAAAGTCATTCCGTACAGTTTCATACAGCCTGATAGCCTTATAGTAAAGTAGAAAGTATATACATTTTAGAAATGCATATAGATTAAACATATAGAAAAGGGAAGCAGGGGAACTCAGGAGGGAGTTACCTTAGGTTGGGGGAGTCAGAGAGAAGAGTATGGAGAGGTATTACAGTTAGAAGTAGATTATTGTCACAGCTTTTGGGTTGAGTGATGTTTTGTATGGGTTTATGCATGACTAAAAAGAACTGGACCTTTAGCCGCGGCTGGTGTGGCACAGTGGATTGAGCGTGGGCCTGCAGACTGAAAGGTCACCGGTTTGATTCCCAGTCAAGGCACATGCCTGGGTTGCAGGCCAGGTCCCCAGTAGGGGGCGCACGAGAGGCAACCACACACTGATGTTTCTCTTCCTCTCTCTCTCCCTCCCTCCCCCCCTCTAAAAATAAATAAATAAAATATTTAAAAAAAAAAGAACTGGGCCTTTAGGAAAGAGATCATTTGGATTGCTTTTTTTTAAAAAGATAGGCTATGATTGTTATGGGCCTTTAGAAGTTGGTTAGTTCTACTCCCTTATTTCCCAAACGAGAAAACGGAGGCCCAGACTGGAGGAGTGACCGACCTGTCACACCGTCCCGGAGTGGCTCAGGCCAGTCTGCCCCTGTCTGGGCGCTGACACAGGCAAGCCAGGGCTGCCCGTGTCCTTCACTCTCCCCCGCCGCTGCCTCGTCCGCCTGTCCTGCCGCGTCTGCCTGTCCTGCCGCAGCACACCCGGCACATTGCTGCGCACCGCTGCACACCGCCCCCTGCCGGCCGGAGCCACCCTTGTTTCTCGCCAGCCCTCTGCTACTGACCCTGCATTCCCTGTTGCTCCCTGAAAATTATCTTTTCCACACAACCGAGAGAGGTCTCTCTTTTTCCTAAGTCAGCTCTTCGCCCTGATAGAATGGCTCAGCTGTCTTCCCCACGCCCTTGGATTAAACTGTAAACTCACCCCGGCCTACCTGGCTTCGCGCGAGCTGGTCCCTGCCTTCCCCACGACATCACTTCCCACACTCCTGCCCCACGAGTGCCGTGTGCCCGTCCTCACTGGCCTTCCTTCTGGAGCACAGCAGGCCGGTCTCTGCTTGTGGTGGACAGACGCTGCCAGGGCGCCGCTCACAGCCCTCCGCTAGGCCTTCCGTGGAACGACTTCAGCCACGGAAGACCGGCCTGCGCGCACGCAGTGGGACGGACCTGCCAGGGAGCCGCCGTCACCGGTGACTGGCAGGTGTCGGGGTATAAATGCCCGGCTCCCTCGCCGCTCCGCGGGATAACCAGGTGTGGGCCCTCTGCACTGTTTCCCAAAGTGTCGCTGGGAGGTTCCATTTCTGTCACCCGCAGTGGAGCTGGCCCCATTACCCTTGAGACCTTCTGCATCTGGGTTTTGCTCCCCCACTCCCTTGTCTTTCCTGCGCCTCCCAAATAAACCGCCTTCACTGAAATCTCAGTTCTGGGTCTTCATATAGAGGTCGTGTAAACTAAGACGGCCCATTAGGCCTTTGCACTCACTCTTCCCTCTGCCTGCAGCGTTCCACCCCGCCTCTGTCTTCATATCTTCTTGTCATTCAGACCTCAGCTCAGATGCCAAGTCTTCTTTTTCCTAATTTTTTTTATCCTCACTTGAGGATAGCTTATTGATTTTAGATAGGGAGAGAGAAAAACACTGATCAGTTGCCTCTAGTACACGACCCAACCAGG
Source organism: Tonatia bakeri (assembly GCA_004024845.1). Taxonomy (NCBI): domain Eukaryota; kingdom Metazoa; phylum Chordata; class Mammalia; order Chiroptera; family Phyllostomidae; genus Tonatia; species Tonatia bakeri. The sequence goes on from PVIA01003764.1 coordinate 27,375, forward strand.
GACCAAACCCACCACCCAGGCATGTGTCGTGACCGGGAATCGAACCTGCAACCTTTTGGTGTACGGGACAACACTCCAACCATCTGAGCCACCCAGCCAGGGTTTGCATACCAACTCTTTGATCCTCCCATGGGCCAGATCCCTTTGTTGTGTTTCTTTAATCATTAGCCCTATTTGAGATTGTATCATTTATGTAATTAGCTTGAAAATTATGTCTCTTCCCCAGGGTGTGAGCTGCACAGGGCAGGCGCCTGGTGCATCTTGGTTCCCAGCACATTGCAGAGCGCCTGGCCCATGTAGGCATCCTTTACATATTTGTTTGCTTAGTAAATGAGTGGGTTTTTGTTGCTGTTGTTTTGCCGGGAGGGGTGTCAACCCGAAGATTCACAGTAGCAGTTCGAGCACGGGCCTTTCTGATCGGCACAGCAACGGCTGGGGGGAAGTGGAGGCCACTCTTATCTTTTTGAGTGGCTGATTCTCTTTCGTGGGTGTAATCTGCTTCCAGCTGCTTTAAAATGATGGCAATTGTTCTGCTAATCACCAGTCCCGACAAGCTCACCAAGGAAGTATATCTTCTGAGTACCTTCCGCCCAATAATACTGTTAGAAGGGATGTATATGGTTGAACCACATTTATTTAGTAGCAGCCTTAAATTCCCCTACCCTTCCCATCAGCGTGCCTGAATTCGTAAAGCCAGACTGTACTTCCCACTTATGTATTCACACAGCCGAGAGGCTGACAAAGTCTTGCCCTGGGAAATACAGACAGGGAGGCCGGAAAGGAACGCTCCGTGTGCAGTCCCTTGGAGAACACTCATTCCTTAGGTGGCCGTGGTCCATCCCCTGTTCACCAGGCACAGACCTGCTCCCACCCGGGACTGGCGATCCTTCAGACTCAGGGCTGTGCAGACCAGAGCAATGGCCTCAGGGGCTGGGACTGCCCAGGAGAGCCTCAGAGTCTGGAGAGTGTGCATGGGCATGTGGGAAGACTTCGTTTTCATGCCGCCTGTTAAAGCATGGGGCTGGCGGGGTGGAAGTCTCGTGGTCTGTTTGGACATGGGCTGGCGCACTGGTTCAGCACCAGTATCGCATAACTGTGTTCAGCCAGGAGCTCAGAGGCTGGACAGGAAGGCGGTCGGAGAAAGCTCAGAGCGAACAGCACAGCACCTGGACCCAGAGAAGAGGGGGAGCGGGAAGGGGGAAGGCCTGACAGTGGAGGTGATTTGGGACAAGAGTAGAAGCTCACAACACGATGAAACAGGCAGAGGAGGTCCTTCCCGCAGAGAGAGGATCGCGCACAGAGATCGGGGCATGTCTGCAGGAAGATGGGACGGCACGTGGATGTGGGATCCCAGGTGGCATTTGCTGTGGCCAGACCAGGAGGAATGGTGCACGGGAAGCTCAGGCGTTTGGGCGGCATCCCAGGGAAAGTCTGCTGAGCGGTCGTGCAGAGTAGTGGTTCGGAGTGAGGCCAGACCGCCTACATCCGCCTCCTGCCCTCCCTGACGACAAGCTGAGTCAGCTGAGAGCTGAGATTAGCTGAGTCATCTTGGACCACTTCTCCGTGTCCACTTTCCTCGACTGTAAAGGGGGGATAATGATAATGATAATAATAATAATAATGATAATAATAATAATAATATTGCCTATTTCTCGGGCTGTGAGGAAGATCAGACAGGTGAACGCATTCTTAGAGCGGTGCCTCGCACACAGCTGTGTTAGCTACTAACTGCCGTTATTCCTCGGAGGGCTCGGCAGACGTCCGGAGTGAGGGATGGGTGAAGGACAAGGAGCCTCTCACCCCATTTCAAAAGCAACAGACATATGGGTTACAGAAAAACCAGGAGGAGTTCCCGTCCCAAGAACCACAGCATGAGGATGTTTCAGAAGGAAGGGCCAGCAGGGTCCAGGCTGCTTAGAGGTCAGGCGAGGCAATAACCAAGGGCGGCTTGGATTCAGGAGCAACAAGCTAGAGGAGGCAGCAGTGGGCGGGGGGGGTGTGAAGTTGGGAGCCACCTTCTCTGCCAAACACCCATTCCCTCAGCCGTGTTGTCTCCTGCGAGGCTTGGGACCTCCAGCCAGCTGATCAGGGGACAGATCCAAAGCCACAAGTCCCAGACGAGGACGCTTAGGTAGACAGAGACCGAGAGAAGCAGAGGGGGGCCAAGCCAGGCTGCCCCGTCTTCTCCTTTTCCCCGGCTGGTGCGATTGCGTGCTCCAGGGGAGTGGGCGGAGGGTGTGATGAGACCAGTGCTGTTTACCTGCCTTATCGCACCTGGATATCAAAGGACACATTGGAGGCCAGTGAATGGGGGAGGTGGCAGAGGAGGGTGTGACATATTCCTTTAATTCCTTTCATCGGATGTGTCCCAGGCACCCCACCTGTTGTCCCATGTGACCGAATCACACCCCCTTGGGGTGGTAGCAGAATCTTCAGTGGGGGCGAGTTCTAGCCGCAAAGAGCAGGGCCGGCTAGACCCCAGGGCAGCCAGCCGCAAGCACACTGTCATTTCTCATATTTGCTTCTCTCTGCAGTCTCTTCTCGGCCACGGGAGACGTCTGGCTGGCGGCGGCCCTGGGCTGTGAGTCCGTGAGGAGTTGGGGCGGGGGAGGGGGAGGGGGTAACTGGAAGGTGGATGCGTCCCTCAGAGCAGTGCTTGTGGGAAGTGAAATGCACCCTCTGGCTCCTTTGGGAAATGCTTTTATGTCAAGGACTTTGGAAGGATAAAACCATCATGGTGGGACTTTGGGACGTCACCTTCCAAGACAGGGCTGGAGGCCCAGAGTGGGGGGTGGGAGGTTCCCAGATGGATGTCCACCTAACATGAAGCAGGGGGCGGGATAGCCTTCCGGGTATAGGTCTGTACAGTCTCTGCTGTCGCGTGCTTGGAATCCGTGGTGTTTGCACGAGGCGCCCTTGACTTTCCTTTCGCACTAGACTCTGGCCGGTATGGGAGCCCTGCTTGTCCAGGCACAGGCTGGTAGAACACATGAGCTGCAGGCCCTGGCTAGGTCTGGCAAGCGGCAGCCCTGACTTCAGATGTGAACTTGGCTCCGGAAACGCGCCCAGCTCTGCGGACGCTCGGTGAGACAGCCCCAGTGGAGAAGCAGGACCCGGCCAACCCACAGCCAGCTTCTCCGCACAGCTGTGAAGATGCCTCAGCCACACCTCGGGGGAGGGAGGAAACGCAGACCTCTCTCAGAAACCGTGATGCCGAGCCAGGCGCATGCCGGAAGCCTTCACGCACATGTCCACGTGTCCACCTCACGACAATCGAGGCGCCGTGTACCCAGTGTCGGTAACGATGACTCAGAGCCTCAGGAGGACGATCAGTGTGGACCAGGTGGCACTCTGGATTAAAGCGCAGGTGTCTGGACCCCAAGCCCAGTGCGTTTCCCGCTAGGCTAGAGGACAGAGGTGACGACGGCCGGGAGACCCGACCGTCAGCACATCGGAGGCCGGCTCCAACGCTGAGGGGTGAGCGGCGTGAGCTCGGCACACTCTGCAGTCGGTTCGGCTCACTCTGCAGCCCCAGAGGCCACACCTGGTGATGGTGGCATCTCTCGGGGTTGGGCAGCTCTGAGCTGAGCCTAGGGGCTAGGCCCCAGGGGAACGTGGAGAAAAGGGCACCCCCGCCCAGGCTGACCCAGGTACCCAGGACTGTGGGAACAGGAGGTGCTGGGAACCGGGCTATGGGTCTGCAGTGGTCTCAGGCTGTCCATCTGCCTTCCCAGAGAGAGAAGGTCCCATCGGGGGACTTTCCCACAGGCTGTGGGTGTGTCCCCTGAATCACGGTGGCCTTGTTGGGTTTAGGTGGGCATATTCTGGAATCAAATCGCTGCCACTTCCTGCCCCTGCATCCTTGCACTGTAGGGTGGAAATGCTGGGGTGTTTCTTGTTTCCCCACGGTTTCCTGCAAAGTTGGCACTGTGCCCTGACGTCCAGATGGGCGTGAGAATCTTGCAGGGCCCTCCGGCCTCCTAGGCACCCAGTCGTGCCTACCTCCTCTCCCAGGCCATGGCCCAGCTCTCCCGGTGTGAGCACACAGCCCGAAAATCCCAGGAAGAGCCCCGCCTGGGAGTTTGGAGGCGGGGCTACCTTCCGGGTGCTGTCATGGGGCCTCCATGTGGCATCTCCCCTGTCCTTCCTGCCCCACGTTTGGGAAGTGATCATCGTGCGGAGAGGAGGAGAAGCGAGTTTCCGGAGGGGCAGCCCCATCCCCACCTTGAGTGGGCCGGCTGCACCCCCAAGAGAAGGGACAGCACTCCCTGGGTGACCACATCGCCCCTCTCCGTGTCCCGAGGGAGCTGACAAGGCCAATGGGTATAGTCAGCAGGTTGACCTCACACCTTTTTCTCCTTCCTCTACCAAAACACGACTAAAATGATAGCAAAGGAATAAAAAAAGTATCGATCTGCAAGGCCAGAGGGACTAGGAGAGCAACAGCACCACTTCTGGGACTTCTGGAGAGGCAGAGAGCAGCTGGCCGGAGGACTGGGAATCGACGGATGTGGTGGTCAGACGTCCCGACGACCTGAGTGTCCACAGTCCTGTCTCTGCTCAAATTTTCAGGGTGGCCTTGGGAAACCCGTCTCCCCTTTCTGAGGCTCCTTTATTCCATCTGTGATATGAAGAGATCCCACTGGACACGTGATTCTTATCTTCTGGGGCCTGCATTACATGCACAGTTGTGGATATTTTGATTCTAATCTTGAAATGAGGCTGAGGCATTTTTTTTTTATTTTTTTTAAATCATCACCCAAGGATATGTTCATTGGTTTTAGAAAGGAAGAGGAAAAGAGAGAGAGGCAGAGAAACATCAATGTGAAAGAGAAACATTGATCAGTTGCCTCTTCTATGTGCCCCGACCGGAGACCAATCCACCACCTAGGTATGTGCCCTAACCGGGAACTGAACCCCCAACGGTTTGGCCCACAGGATGATGCTCCAACCAGCTGAGCCATCCGGCCAAGGCAAGGCTGAGGCATTTTTCAAAAGCCTTGAAACTTTAAAAGCCACTGTTCTCCAGGCCCTTTCAACCAAGGTGCCCATTACACCAGGATGCCCAGCTAGGAGTTCGTCTGAAGAATACAAGGAGTGGAGGGACTGGGGGGATCTAGGATCTCCAAGGGGGAGACCCAGACACAGGGGGGCTTCAAAGGAGGCTGAATGGGGACAGCGGAAGGGTCTTCAAGGAGACAAAGGCATTGGAAATGGGCAGGAAGTTCATAGAGGGAGACAGCGAGGAGGGCCCTGCAGGTGGAGGCTGCAGGTGGCAGCTACAGCAGAAGCAAAGCCCTGGATGTAGAAAAGCATCTGGCAAGTTCCGGGAACTGCAAAGATTCAAACTCACAGGAATCCACGGACATGTAACAGGAGGAGCCGTGAATGACCGGGCGAGTGGCTGGAACTCCACGCACTTGACAATGGGAAGCCACTGCAGACGTGGGAGCCACAGACTGCCCACCCAGAGGAGGTCAGCCTCGCCATAGCTCAGTGATCAAAGAATGCACGTTGGCCTCAGGATTTGAACACACAGATTCGGCCCAGCTACTTTTTCCTGAGCACCTACTATGCGCTACTTCCTGCCAGCACTGCGCACAATGGCTTCAGGTCCTGGCCGCCCTGATGCTGTGCAGTCACATCCGCTCCAGCCACTTCCTCACTCCTGTCTCTCCCCTTACACCCCCACGACAGCTCTCCTTCTGGCCTCTCTGAACAAACATGCCCCTGCATGCCCCCCTGTTCGTACTCATGCCCCTTCCTCTGGCGGTGTGCCCCTTTCCGTTCAGCCCTCTCCAGGGATGGGGTGGAGATGGTGCTTGAGGACCATGCCCCTGGGAGGCCTCCCCGGTGCCTTTGAGAATCTCCCCTGCACCCTCCACGGGGCTCACCCACTGCTGTCCTTACCCTGTTTGGCTTTTAATTGCTTATCTGGGGGGCAGAGGACAGCAGGTGGCGGGCAGGCCATGCATGCCACCCCTCTTCCCTGGGGGTGACCGAGGGCCTAGGACAGGGACAGCCGTTGAAGAGCGGTAAGTGATGGGAAACATGGAAATTGGGAAGATCGGGGCTAGGCCCCTGGCACCGCTGATCTTATTTAGTTCTCATCGTACACCCGTGAGGCTCGCATCTGGTGTCCGGTACTGCCGTGGGCAGGTGAATTCTAGCAACTGCTAATTCGAAGACCTGGGGTCCAAACACAGATGTGTCTCTGCCCTGGCCCAGAGCTCGTCAGCTCCGCCCTGCTCTGGGGACGGCGGCTGCATCCCTGGATGCACAGATGTGGGACCAGAGAAGCCACAGACAGAGGCCACTTCCTCCGGTTCACCTTCCTCCGCTTCTCAGAGGGACAGCTCCTCCTCATCGTTCTTGAGATCCTTATCTGCACCAGCACATGGGGAAGTTTCCACACACTCGCACGCTCCTGTGAGAGGTCCGATGTGGTCGCTGGACGTAAGTCACCACCGCTCCTCCCGGTGACTTCCCCACCTCTGCACCGGGGCCTGGGAAATCCCACCGATCCTGATAAATGCGCCGGGTACTGAGGATGGGCCAGGAGAGAGCGCTGAGCTTCACCAGACTCGACTCGTTGAGACCGTCCCAGGGAGGCCTGAGCCAGAAAGCCCGAGATGAAGCTCATTACCATGGCCCTGGTGTGCCTGCTGGTGGCGGGGATGTGGCTGCAGGACGTGGACAGCAGGAGCCGTGAGTGGGGCTAGAGTCACTCTGCTTCCCCTGGGGAGGGCAGAAACGTAGGCAGGTGCTCTGGGGTAGTGGGCAGGGCTCGCCCTAAACTCCTGGCCTCCACCTCCCCTGCTCCAGGAAGGGCTCTTCCTGAAGATGTGAAGGAAAGACTTGGAATGGGCAGGGGCAGAGGGCTAGTGGGAGAACCACGGGGCTGGGCAAACACAGGCTGCTGAGCCTCATCTGGACCCTGCAGACTGGGGGCTGGGAGGTTATGGGAGGGCCGGGGAGTCCTTGGCCCCACAGTGTAACAGACAATGGGCAGAGGTCGGGATCTGGGGCTGTAACCCTTGGCAGCCATAGACAAGTCACTTGACTTCTCCAACTCTGGTTTCGCCATCATTAAAGCGGGCCTGCCAATGCCTCCCTTCCAAGACTGTTTAGAGAACCCCAACCTGATACTCAATACACGCAACGGGCTTTGCAAACAGCAAAACCGGGAGGAAGGAGCAAGGATTGGAATTCAAGTCTTTTGAGGGTGGAGTGAGGAGGGGATGTACAAACTGGCAGAGTGGGGCCGGGGGGTCAGGACAGAGCTGAGGGCTTGGGCAGCAGGGCATTCAGAGAGCAAGTTGGGGAGCCAGCTGGTTCCCGGTAGCTCCCCCTTTGCCGTCTTATCAGTTTGAACTCCTTGAACAGTTTCTAATCCTGCCCCAGGTTCTTGCGCCATAGTTGTCCTGCATGCACCAAACTCCCCAGGCCCCCAGAGTCCGGGAACCAGGGCCTGGGGCCTAAGTACTGGGGCAGAACCACGCACTGGCAGTGGGATGTCAGAACTGGGAGATCTGCTAGAAATCGGTCTGAAAGATCTCATTTTCCAGATGGGAGGCCTGGGGCCCGGGCGAGGCATCCTGATCAAGGGTGCCGGCTGGTGCGTGGGGAGCTAGGATGGGACCCCAGGGGCCTGAATCTGCCCACGGGCAGAACTAGGTGGCCGATAGGACAGGGCTGCCCCTGGGCCCTCTGAATGTGTTCCAAAGCCTGAGCCTGTCCTGGGAGGGTTTTTGTTGTTGCTGTTTTGTTTTGAGCATCCTGAAAGAGAGGAGAGAAGTCCAGGTTGAGAAATAGATGCAAACCGCTTTTGTGTTTCTCTTCCAGTTATTATGCCGGCCCCCAAATGCTGCTACGAGTTTGTGAAGAAACCCATTCACCCGAGCACTGTCCGGTGTTACAGAAAGTCCAGCTCCTCCTGCTCCCACGAGGAAGGGATCATGTGAGTGTCTCTCCCTGTTCAATTCCTGACTTTCTCCTCCAGGGCGAGGAAACAGGCTCGCCTGCAATTCGAATGGTGGACGCTAGATGGCGATGTCCCACCAGATTAAGGTTTCTAAACCTGGCGAGGTGGGGGGGCGTCAAAACCTGGGTGCAGAGCTGAGTGTGGGCGCTAGGGGGTGCTCTGCACTTCCTAGCACGTGCCAGGAGGGATGCACCTGGTTTTTCCTATAGCAACTTTCGTTTCTTGGAGCGTCAAGGAGCCAGGTGTTATATCCAGATATTTTATGCCCAGAAGAAGGAAGGGCTTCAAAGCTGCAGGCATTGCTGCACTGTAACAAGAGGGAGGGGGCACGAGTCCTTTCCAGCTCCAGGTTTGCCAACTCAGTCTTAGGTGACCTTGGGCAGCTAACTCTACTGCGCGCACTCCTTACCTGTGACGCGGCGTAAATACCACAGCTGCGTCACAGCGGCGTTAACGGAAGCTTGAATGAGGTAGTTCCCACTTGTCACGCAGGATCTGTAAGGCACTTGGCTAACAGTCCGAGGGCACCCATCTTCATTATCCTGAGAACTGAGGTCCAGGGAGGCAGAAAGTTTTGTCTGAGATCGCCCAGATAATACAGGCAGAAGTGGTCTATAGTGAGGACAATCGCCAAGTTCAGGAGGCGGAGAGCTGGGAAAGCAAACACTTCTGAAGCGTGGCTGAGCACCCCCAGGGTGCACAGACTCCGGAAGAGATGGGGCCCTCCGAGGTTTTCTAGGAGGGGAATTTCTCTGCTGGTTCATCTTCAGAGTGTTCGGCCTTGGGCTCCATTCTGGTACACCAATGGAAATCTCAGGGAAAGGGGCTCAGGAAACACGACGTAATGAGCTCCCCCTGAAGCCCGTTCCCTGGTATGCCAGCCACAGGCCAGACTCGATCCCCGTATTTCAGAGACCACCACCTAGGGGCACCGGGAAGCGAGGAGGGGCAGACGGGGCCTGTGTGTGGTCCCCAGCAGGTAACCGGTGCCTTCTTTGTTTTCTGCCCACAGATTCAAGTTGAAAAATGGCACAGAGACCTGTGTTTCCAACAAGAAGAAGGGGGTTAAACGTACTTTGTCTAAGCTAAGACGCTGCTAGTGATTGTGAACTGATTCCTCTCGACCCCACAACTCCGAGCCCTCGTTTCGTTACCCCTCCCTGCAAGCCCAGCCCTCAACCCTCCGCCAGTTCCGCACCGACTTGGCTCGGTCGTCTGCTGGGGGGTCTGCTGGGTCCTGATAAGCTATGTGGTTACACTGTATATATTTAAATTATGTAATCTTCCATTCCTGCCTCCCTGTGCCTCTCAGACCCCACCGGGATTTTAGGGTGCAAACTTCATTGGCATTGGGTGGGCGAGGGTGGGAGGGATGTTGAACCTGGTGCCACAGGAAAGGATTTCTTGTCAATAGGAGCCAATAAATGACTGAATCCCCCCAGCTGAGTGCCTTTGTCCTGGGGGGGCGGGCGTCTGCCCTCGCTCGGATGCAGATTCTCTCACTCCAGGTGGGCAGTGGCGGGAGGCACCACGTAGCAGCGAGCTGGTGCCCAGGGCTGGGTCCACCTCGGGGTGCAGGACGCCCTCCCTCCCTGCCCTGCCCAGAGGGTTCAGGGCTGCAGTCATCCGAAAGTCCCCTGCCTGTAAGCTGTCGCTAGCCCATTTTACAGATGAGGTGACTGAGGGCTGGAGAGGAACACGCACAGGCCTGAGGACACACAGCAGGCCAGGGTTCGATCCAGAGTCAGAGCCCAGGACTCCCGCCTCCCAGTCCCGAGCTGCTTCCTGTGTCCAAAGGTGCCAAGTGACTGCTTGACCTCACGGGGCATAGGAGCCCTCTCTCCACTCGAGAGATCCTACAGAGCAGGCCACAGGGCCTTCTCCTTGGGGAGGGTCCAGGTGGGCGTTCCGCAGGGCGGGGCCGGGTCTAACAGAGGTGCAGGCAACACTCTGTTCAAGGTGGGGGTGGTCTTGGGAAGAGCAGAAGACCCCTTGGTGGACACAGAAGAGGGGACGATGATAAGCTCTACCTTGTGTCCTGTGTGACTCGGGAGAATGGCAAGGGGGAGCACTAAGTTCCGGGTCCCCAGCAGGGTGCCCCTCGACAGCCCAGTGTGGCAGCTGTAGGGAGGCGGCCTCCTACTGTGCGTCTCCGGGCTCCTCCCCCTTTCTCCAGCACGCAGCCAGTCACCCGGCCGGCCCACCCTTCTTAAACTGGCACCTCCCCCCCCCAGCCCCTGTGACTTCCCCGCCAACCCCATGTCCTCTTGCCTGGACCAGGCTGCTCTCAGCTGCCCCTCGCCCAGGGCTCCACCCTGGCCAAGGCCACAGGCACCCGCCTGACTTCCCCACGGCTCCAAAGCCTCGGGCACTCCCTCCTGCCTCCAGACTCACCACCTTGACGGGGGCAGCCCCTCTGTAACCGGGCGTGCAACCTGCCTTTTTAATATGGCTGATGCTTCCATGCCCGAGGAAAACTCTGACCACATGGGGATAGTCCTTCCCTCCCCTCTTTTCCATCTTGCACATGCTCTGTAAGAACCTTCCCAAAAGTCACACTGCATCCTCCAAGATTAATCTTGCCCCATCCTGCCTGTCAAGTCCAATGCTAACTAGGACTGGTTATCTGGTTTTCTCCTGGGGGTAGCAGGGGTCGGGGGTTAAGTATTACTCCAGGACCGAGGCATGGATTCAGGGAGGCCAGTTCGAAGCTGATGCTGGGACGGGAGCTTTTGTTCCAGAATATTCTGAACTGGTAAGCCAGTTTCCCCCTACCCTCTGATGAGCCCAGGCGAGCTACGGCCAGGGCCCACTAAATCTGCCTGCCTCCAGCGCCCTCCGCCATCCACCCGCACATCAGAGCGCCCCCTACTGATCAGAAGCTACCCTCCCAGAAAGCACCACTGTCAGAGATTGTAAACAAAAGGTATTTTCTGCAAACAACGTCAGTAGTTCTATGACCGCATGCTTCTTTCCACAATGGCACACTTAGTTAACAGCCCCCGATGTCCACAAGTTGCGATAGCCCTTCACCCTGTGGTTCTTGCAGGTGCCCCCACAACCCCTGGGGTGTTGGGCAGGAGATAGGCCCCGGCCCCGGCTTCCAGGACGACGAACGGGGGCTCTCGGCGGGAACCAACTGGCTCTCTGCCTCGCTTTAAAACAAATAAAAGTGAAGGGATTAAGCAAAACAAACAACAACAACTCATAGACCTGAACAGCTGCGTGGTGATGACCAGAGGGAAGGGGAGTGGGGGGGGGGGTAGGAGAGGGTAAGGGGGTAAATGGTGACGGAAGGAGACTGGACTTGGGGTGGTGAACACACAGCACAGTGTACAGATGATGTATCAATAGAATTATACACCTGAAACCTATATAATTTTATTAACCAATGTCACCCCAATAAGTTCAATTAAAAAGACCACCAATATTCTAAATAAACCCCAAACCAGAAGCAATTCAAGTAATATCAAGTATTACTTCAGACAAAATAACTCTGCATCACGGAACACCTCATCTGGAAATTGTGGGGCGGTGAGACCCGGGGAGGCTGGAGGGGAGTCCGGGCTTGTTTCTCGTGCTCCAGCCTGGTCCTCGGTGCGGCTGGGAGAGGTCAAGTCCTTGGGGTGTGGGACTTCTGGTGCAGCTGTTTCGCATAATTCCGGACCCGCCTCTCCTTCCGGCCGGCGCAGATGTCCTTGGCCGGCTTGGTTCCCAAGCTCGGATGAAGAAGCGCCAGGATTGTTCCATGGAACACTTGGGGTGCTACCCAAGAAGCAGCACCCTCCTTCCAGGAGGAAGGGAGGAGGTGGAAAGAAGAGGCCTTCACAGGAAGTCGCTGTTTCTGCCACCCTGGGGGGGAAGCCAGCCTGGCCACCCAAGCCACCACGAGGGTGTGAGCTGGCGCCCATTCAGGGGACAGGCTGGTGTGCGTTACTGGCCCTCCCTGGGCCTGGATTTGATGTAATCACGGGAGGTTTGGATCACGTTGTCTGGTTAGATCTCACCCCCTAATGTAAGGCCCCGCATTCGTCTGAGGCCTGTCTTCTGGGGCGGAACTTGGGCCGGGGTCTGTGGGACACGGGGCGAGCTGCGGCGAGCATGGGGGTGAGCAGGGCGTGTCTGCCCACCCGACAGCTCTCTGGACGTACAGCCGGCGGTTGCTCCGCCAGCTCCTCGGCCTCTGTAGAGGGTCTTCTCGTTGCTTGGTGTGACACAGCGGGTGGGCTTGGCACTGGGTGTGTCTGGAAACAGGGTCACCGAGAAAAAACCCTGCAGGAGGTGCCAGGCGTCTCTCCACTGGACTGCTGCAGGGAACGCCGGGAAAGCAAAGAGGCCCCGAGGAAGTGAGACCTGAAACCTACGGCTGAAGATGGGAAGCCACTCTTCTCAGCTGCCTGGTGGGGACACGGGACTGCTGGCCTGGCCGGCCAATGGGACAGATCCCGGACAGGGCCCCCAGTCTGCGGGGTTTGGGGAGATCGGCTGGAATCAAAGAAACGAGCCCCAGATTTGGAGTGGGCAGCTCGGCTTTCACTCTGGCTTTGCTGTGACTTGGGTAGGACTCCTCCTGTCCCCCCGGAAGCTGGGCTCCGCTTTCGGCCTTCAAAATTAGATGTTAAAGCTCCCAGGACCCCTGTTGCTCCCTCAGGCTGGGAAGTGGGGCATTTGGGCCAGGACTTCCTAGAACACAGAAACGGACAGAAGGGGAAAGAGGGAGAGGGGGAGGCCTCACCTGGCTCAGCAAGCACCTGGGGGTTGAAGGTGGCCACCGTGAGCTGCCAGCATGAAGCGCTGAAGGCCACACACTTGACCTCCAGCCCGAGAGTCCTTGGTGCCTGGGCTTGTCTCAGCCTCTTCTCCTCTGGCCCCTCAGTGGATTGAGTGTCCACCTGAAAACCAAAGGGTCATTGGTTCGATTCCCAGTCAGGGCACGTGCCTGGGTTGCAGGTCAAGTCCCCAGTTGGGGGGTGTGTGAGATTAAGCACACATTGATGTTTCTTTCCCTCTCTTTCTCCCTCCCTTCCTTCTTCTCTAGAAAATAGGAAGGAAGGAAGGAAGGAAGGAAGGAAGGAAGGAAGGAAGGAAGGAAGGAAGGAAGGGGGGAGGGAAGGGAGGGAGGGGGGAGGGAAGGGAGGGAGGGAGGGAGGGAGGGAGGAAAAGAGAAAAGAAAAGAAAAGTTTTTAAAACAATGAAAAAAAAAAAGGGAACAGAGAAGGTGAGAGTTCCCAGAGAGCCGTTTCCCTAGGCAGGGTCATGGTCAAGTCAAAATGAAGGAGGCTCCTGAACCTGCTGAGCCAAGGGCAGGGCTACCAAAGATTTTCCAGGAAATGCCAGAGGGCAGCTCCGAGCAGGGCAGGCCCGCTTCCTCCCAGCCGCTCACTGCAGGAAGTGACCCAGGGAGCCTTCCCACGGGCTGGTTTAGAGCAGGATGGGAGAGAACTCCTGTAGGGAAAGTTCCATGTAAAGGCCTCGTGTGTTATTACCTATTTAGTCTGGACGAGGCACGCACCCATGCCATCCCTCCTGCTGACATGCAGAGAGATTCCAGAACTTGACCCAAGCTTCCTGGGAGGTGAGTGCTGACACTGGCAGAGAAAACGGTTCTGTTTACATGTAACGGCCAAGGCACTCTCACACATTCTCCGAGCTGCCGAAGTCTTCCCCCAAGCCCAGTTTCATGAGGGAGCCCCACCCTGGAGACAAATCCAAGCCAACTTCTTCTTGGGACAGCAGCCCCTCCTGCCACTTGTGGGTGCCCTCTCCTGCACCTCGGACCCAGGTGGGTACGGTTGGAAAACCACTGATGTGTCCAGGCCCCTCGTCTTGAGGAACGGCTCTTGAGCTTCTCGAGCTGTGCGCAGAAGGGGGCATGCACCTGAGCGAGCAGCCAGGGGTGTTGGGGCGGTGGGGCCGGGGGGGTGAGTGCTGCCGTGGGGAGGACGGGAGAGGAACCATGCTGGACCCCCGCAGAAACCTGGCAAGGCCCTTTGCCTGAAGGTCAAGTTTGCCACGCTCACTCCTGGCTCCCAGACGTGGCTTCCTTTTTGTGCTCAGCTGGACCGCTCTCCCCTCTGCTCCCCATTCTTGCAAGCATTTCCGCTCCAGGAAAACAGGCCAGGTGAGAGCAAAACAAAGAGCCAAGAGGAGTGAAACAGAAAGCACGATGCAACCCGAGGCTGGTTTTCTGGCGAGCTGGTCCTGAAGCCGAAGCTTTCCGGAGGCCACCCAGGAAGGAAGGAAGGGAGGCTAGAGAGCCAACAGCAGGGGCAGAAGACACGACCCTCCACAGAGACCACAGACACCAAGAAGAAAATTAGAACCTATATATGCCAATAAATTTATTTTTTTAAGATTTTATTATTTATTTATTTATTTATTTTTAGAGAGGGGAAGGGAGGGAGAAACAGAAGGAGAGAAACATCAATGTGTGGTTGCCTCTCGCATGCCCCCTGCTGGGGACCTGGCCTGCAACCCAGGCCTGTGCCCTGACTGGGAATCGAACCAGCGACCCTTCGGTTGGCAGGCCAGCACTCAATCCACTGAGGCACACCAGCCAGGGCTGTATGCCGATAAATTTAATTCAGAAGAAACGGACAAATTCCCCTCAAAATAGAATTTACTAGATTGCAAGAAATAAAAACAAAACAGAAAAATAATTTTAAACTGGTAAAGGAATTGCATCAGTAAGTGAAAATCATCCCACAAAATACCCTCAGGGATCCAAGGGCTTTTGTAGCTGGTTCATCCAAAGCATCCAAGCGCTAACGATTTCAATCTTACACAACTTCTTCCCGAAAATATCAAAACAGTGTCCACTCCAGCTCCTTCGTGAGGCTTACATAACCGTTCGGACACGAACATTTGTCGAGAACCATTGAGTGCAGATCACCAGTAAAGACCTCCAGTCACACATTCCGTTCTTTTCCGTCCTCTTCCGTGGCCTGGGAAGCTGACCCACGGGGGATTCGGGGCTGGGATGATAGGTCCTACCTGGGGCTTCGGGTTGGGTGTGGGCACAGGGACGCCCCTCAGGGCGCTGCCAAGAGGAAGAAGGGTCAAGGTGATGTCTCCCCCGTGCCTCAGCCTGGATGCAGCGAGCCCTCCATGAGTGTCCCTCACTTCTCTCTAGGTGGCCCCTCCGTGACCCTCTCCAGTCTTGAGGAACCATGTCCTGTCCTTTTCTCTCAGCTCCAGGGGCGGGCAACACCCCGTTATTAGCCTCAGGGTACCGGAGGGCCCCGTGGTTTCTCCTCACCCAGCCCACCTCTTGGTAATCAGCATTTCTATGAAAATTCCCTCAAATCATTCCACTTTAAGCACCGTTGGTTTCTTTTTTAAAATATATTTTATTGATTATGCTATTACAGTTGTTCCATATTCCTCTCTTTATTCCTCTCCGCCCTGCACACCCCCTCCCACCCTCATTCCCCCTTTAGTTCATGTCCATGTGTCATACATATAAGCTCTTTGGCGTCTACATTTCCTATACTATTCTTACCCCCACCCCTTCTATTTCCTATCTATCATTTATGCTACTTATTCTCCGTACCTTTTCCCCCTCACTCCTCCTCCCACTCCCCTGTTGCTAACCCTCCATGTGATCTCCATTTCTGTGGTTCTGCTCCTGTTCTAGTTGTTTGCTTAGTTTGCTTTTGTTTTTGTTTTTGTTTAGGTTCAGTTGTTAATGACTGTGAGTTTATTGTCATCTTACTGTACGTATTTATCTTCTTTTTCTTAGGTAAGTCCCTTTAACATTTCATAGAATAAGGGCTTGGTGATGATGAACTCCTTTAACTTGGCCTTATCTGGGAAGCACTTTGTCTGCCCTTCCATTCTAAATGAAAGCTTTGCTGGATAGAGCAATCTGGGATGTAGGTCCTTGCCTTTCAGGACTTGGAATACTTCTTTCCAGCCCCTTCTTGCCTGCAAGGTCTCTTTTGAGAAATTAGCTGACAGTCTTATGGGAACTCCTTTGTAGGTAACTGTCTCCTATTCTCTTGCTGCTTTTAAGATTCTCTCCTTATCTTTACTGTTAGGTAATGTAATTATGATGTGCCTTGGTGTGTGCTTCCTTGGATCCAACTTCTTTGGGACTCTCTGAGCTTCCTGGACTTCCTGGAAGTCTATTTCCTTTGCCAGATTGGGGAAGTTCTCCTCCATTATTTGTTCAAATAAGTTTTCCACTTGTTGCTCTTCCTCTTTCCCTTCTGGCACCCCTATGATTTGGATGTTGGAATGTTTAAAGATGTCCTGGAGTTTCCTAACCTCTCATTTTTTTTTTGAATTCTTGTTTCTTCATTCTTTTCTGGTTGAATTTTTCTTTCTTCCTTCTTTCTGGTCCACACTGTTGATTTGAGTCCCAGTTCCTTCCGTCACTGTTGGTTCCCTGAATATTTTCCTTTATTTCACTTAGCATTGCCTTCATTTTTTCATCGATTTGTGACCATATTCAACCAATTCTGTGAGCATCCTGATTACCAGTGTTTTGAACTGTGCATCTGATAGGTTGGCTAGGTCTTTATCACTTAGTTGTATTTTTTCTGGAGTTTTGGTCTGTTCTTTCATTTGGGCCATTTTTTTGTCTTCATGCACATGTTATGTAGTAAGGGGTGGAGCCTTATGTGTTCACCAGGGCGGGGCAACCCATGTCGCTGGGTTGTGACGCTGTATGTGGGGGTGGGGTCCGAGCTGGAACAATGGCGCTTGCTCCGCTCTCTGCTGGTTTTCAGTCACTTCCTCCCACTACCCACAAGCAAAGTGGACCTTTCTGGTGTTGATTCCCAGGCGGGTGGGCTTATGCACATTCTAGGACCCTGTGGGTCTCTCCAACGGACTCCCCTGTGAGGCTGGGAATCTCTCCCGTCACCTCAACCCCCACAAGTGTTTTCAATCAGTGGTTTGAGGCTTTATTTCCTGGCACTGGAGCCCTGGGTTGTGTGGTCTGTCCCACTCCCCAGGTGTTCCTCCAGGTTTATCTGGACGAGAATGTGGGACCTCCCTGTCTGATAGCAGCTACCTCACTGGGTCCTCCAGCTGCCACATTGCTGTGAGTCCTCTCTGCCCTGGCTGCCCGTCTCCACCCCTCCTACCTGTCTGGGTGAGTATTTCTTCTTTAACTCCTTGGTTGTCAGAGTTACGTACAGTTTGATTTTTCTGTCAGCTCTGGTCATTTTTTGTTTTTAAATTTGTTATTGTCCTTTTGGTTGTGTGAGAAGACACAATGTGTCTACCTACACCTCCGTCTTGGCGGGAAGTCAGCACCATCTGCTTCTATCTGAGACCCTGGCCGACACGGGTTTAAGTGCCAGAGTGGTGCCTGGACGTGTGCCTTCCCAGTGGGATTCTAGAAGTGGGCTGCTTGTGTATTTTCAGAGCACAACATGACGTCTGTTGGCATCATTAGTACTGAAGCCAGCCCCAGCATTAGTGTTCTCGGGTGCACTAGAGTGTGAGAATCATGGAACGGCAGCAGCCCCGTGGCCATCTGTCACTTAGAGCCAACAGCCGCCAGAGAGCTCCGGGGACACTGCCCCCCTTCACAAGCTCATCAGAACATCTTGCAATGGCTCCACACAGGAAGTACCCCCTGGCCTTCCCTAGGAGTGCAGGGAGGGGATGGACGAGCACTTTGCACAAAACAGATACGTTTCAACCGATTGGCTTCCCTGAGCCTTTGACACTCCTTCCTGATCTCCCAGAGAAGTTCCAGAATTTCAGTCTCACTGACTACAGGTTTCTTCTTAAGTCTAGACTGCAGTCAGCCCATCTAGCTGAACATTAAATCACTCCCGGGTATTCGTGCCAACACATGGAATTCTAAATTCTGGGCAAGCAGGCCCACCGAACCTTGCATGTTATTCACCAAATAGCGTCTACTCCCACATGCCCATCCCAAACTTCCCTCCAAATTGAATGGGGGAGGGGACGTTCAAACCCTCCTGGCTGGAAGGACACCTGTCTGCCCTTCCCTCCGCTTCAGGACCCAATATCTTGGAGGAGAGTGTGTTTAGGAGCCTGAAATAGGGAGTCAGCCAGACATGAGTTCAAGTCCTGTCTCCGCCATCGACTAGTTATGGGATTTGAAGCAAATTGCTTACCTCGCTGAGCCTGGGGGAGGAACTGATCACTTCTTACTAGTTCAGGGTGGTGTTGCAAGAGATCTCGAGTGAGATCTTTCATGGGAAGCACTCCCCACAAAGTGGCAGCGACTCCCCTCTGTGAGTAGTGCCCAGGTGCTGCTGGGGCCGGTCCGGGGCCACGCTGGGAGAGCCACTGCTACAGTGGAGTGGGTTTGGGTCTCAGCGGGAGGAACGGGATGGGGGCGGGGAGGGCAGAGGCCAGGCAGTCACAGTCACTAAGCAGCAGAGACAAGGTGGGCACTGTCACCTCAAGAAGCCCCAGGGCTGCGGTGGGAATCAGACTGTTCTGACCAGCCAGAAACTGTGGCCCAATTCGGGGGTCTCTAGACATGAAGTAGGCGGGATACTTACTAAGGTGCTGCTGGACGGCAGCCAGACAATCCCAGCTTCTATGGGCAGAAAGGTGGCGTGAGTCTCCGTGGAAGAGATACATGGTCTCTTACCCAGTGATGGCATCTGAGCCAGTTCAGAGACCTGGAGTTCCTTCACGGGGTGGGCGGGGGCAGGGGAACCAGGTCCTTTTCTGGAAGGGCCCTGCGATCCCAAGTCTCCAGACTTAACACCTAGTTAAATTCAACTTTCAGATAAACAATGAGTAATTTCGTAACACCTATGCCCCGTCTAATATTTTTGCTAGATCTGGAACTCCTGCCCTGACCAGTATGGCTCAGTTGGTTGGGCGTTGTTCCACAAAGCAAAGGGCTTCTGGTTCGATTCCCAGTCAGGACACATGCCTGGGTTATGGGTTTGGTCCCTGGATAGGACACGTAAGAGAGGTGATCAATCGATATTTCTCACCATAGATGCTTCTCTCCCTCTCTTTCTCTCTCTCCCTTCACCTCTCTATAAAAATAAATAAAAACCTTTTGTAAAAAATCCTGGACCTCCGTAGGTTTTATACTACAAAGATTCCCCCGAGCCTGCCCCCGAGGAGCCTGCTGCCATATAACCAGGGCGGCCCTGCAGTGGGGAGAGGAATACCGAGACTTGCCGGCTGTGGCCTTCAGTGGTCGGCATTCTCCGGGGACCCGGACACTCGCCCTGGCCCCCCAGTCAGGTGGGAGCTAGAGCAGGTCCTCTACCTGCTACTCAGTTAGGTCCGGGCACGGGTTCAACAGCCTCTTTTCTGCCTCGGTGATCTCACCTGCACACGACAGCGCTCTCCCAGAACCGTAGGACCCCGGGACTTCAGAATCACCATGTTGCTGTAGAGTCTTGGCATCCGAGCATCCTGTCATCCGACTCCAGGGTGTAGGGCGACCTTGGTGCTCTGCCACCTCACCGTCCCCCACCAGAGGGCTGGCAGAGGCCTGCTGACGTGCTGAGGTCCATACTCAAGGAATAACTCAGTGGGAGGCTCTGATATGTGCATCAGATTACAATGGAAATTGCTGGTGGAGGCAGAGCTGGGCACCTTGGGCTAAGGCTTCTTCCTGTCCAACTCGTTTTATCGTTTTAGGCTCTAGTAGGGGTGTCCAAACTTTCGGCATTTCCGTGCCACACCGGAAGAAGAGGAGCTGTCTTGGACCACATGTTAAATACATTGTGACACGTCATCACACCAAAAAATCTCATCACGTTTTAAGTAAATTCAGGATTTTGTGTTGGGCCACGTTCACAGCCATCCTGGGCCGTACTTGGCCCGTGGGCTGCAGGTTGGACCCCCCTGCTTAAGGCGTATCAGCACAGGGCAGTCTCTCCACTTTATAACACGGACATCCAACCCCCTGGGGGTGGGGGGCGGATGACAAGGGGAGGGAGCCAGCGCTGACGGGCGGCCTTGGCCCGCAGCTGGGTCTCTCCGGAGCCAGGGGGGCCTGCAGAGGAAGAGAGCGTTCCCACCGCATTGCTGAAGGGCGAGTCCCCTCGCCACCTGGTCAACACTGCCGGGCCTCCTTGGCTTTCTGCTTTCCCCTGCGTTCCCGCCCGTCTCTGTCTTTGCTTGTGAACACCCCACCCACCTGCCCTGGCGTTCTCTCCCTTTGGCCCAAACAGGGGTCCTGGGAGCCCTGCCTTAAACCAGGCCCTGACAACAAAGTCTTCCCCACCTCCAGAAATTTCCAAGGGGACCAAAGCTCGCTCTGCAAAGGGTGGTGAGTGACCTTCCGGGACAAGCCCCGCTCCTGCTGTTCCAGGCACGGAAGTCATCTTTCTGGGCATCCTCCGAACCAGCACACAGCCGACCAGGGCTACGTCCTGATGGCTCAGGGTCTCAGAAGCCACTGGGACCCTCCTCTGTGGGAGAAGTGGCACATACCTGTCTCCCAAACCAGATGGGTGACCAGGGTTGTCCCGGGCAAACTGAGGTGTGCAGTCTCCCTACCCACCGGGGTCTGGGCGTCTTACCATTTCTCCTGTTGCCTGTTCAGAGGCTCCCAGTTTCTAACTTTGCTTGCTCTTTCTTTTCTTTTTTGGAAATTCCTAGGGTAAATGCCCGGAACTGCCCTTTCCCGTGACTAAACAGACACGGAAAATCTTGTATTCTGTACACGCTGTAGCTGTGAGAAAAAAAAACAGAAGTTTTTCTGTAGGGTCAGCACTGTTGTTTCTGTAGGGCAGAAACATTTTTATGTGTTTTTAAAAAAATGTATGCTGACTTAGAATACTTGGAAAATATTTCTTAAAAAGCATAAAATTATTATATAGCCACTTACACACTTAGCATTAATGTATAATCACAGAAAAAAATATGGTTGGTCCTTTTTCTTTCCATG
Source organism: Tonatia bakeri (assembly GCA_004024845.1). Classification (NCBI taxonomy): domain Eukaryota; kingdom Metazoa; phylum Chordata; class Mammalia; order Chiroptera; family Phyllostomidae; genus Tonatia; species Tonatia bakeri. The sequence continues at coordinate 48,215 of PVIA01003764.1, forward strand.
TGGAAATGTGAGGAATCTTACTAGCTCCTGGTTGGTCTTAGATTTGTGTGTTAACATTATGACAAAAACCTTGTCGAAGTTATTATCTATCCATCAACTGCTTAGTTCCTCAAGGGCCGGCTACCCAGCGAGCCCACAACTCGCCGCTAGTCATCCAGTCCGTTTCACTGGGGCTGCGAGTCAGGCCGCCGCACGTGTGATAGCCTTTGTCAGCGTCAGTTGACGCTGGGGTGCTGGACCGACAGAACAGTTTCAGGCTCCGAAAACGAATGCATCCCAGTGCACTTGTATCTTTCACATAGAGTGAAATTCACAAATCTTACCGATACGGCCTGATTACTTTTTAATCTACGGAACCACCACACACCTCGGGACTAGCGTTTCCCTCCTCTGCGAGGGAAGACACAGTCCCTCTGTGTCTTCTCCAGGTCAATGCTTCATCCCCTGGAGGTTATCATTCTTCTGACTTCTGTCAAAATTGATGCCCTATGCTTGGAATGCATACACGAGGAATCTTGTGGCATGAATTGGTATGCATTTTGGGAGTCCAAAGTCTTATGTTTAATGCTTTAAAAAAAATTAATGCTTTGTTCTTTCGATTGCCAAGTGTAAACACTCCACAGTGTATTTGTCTGTTCCCCTCTTGATAGACAGTGGAGGGCTTCCAGGTCGGGGCTGTCATGAATAGAGTTATAAACATTCTCGTTCAAACCTCTTGTGTTTGAATGAGTTCACTTGTCACAAATATTTACTTGGAAGTGGACTTTCTGAGTCATAGAACATGCGTCTGTTTAATTTGATTAGAAACTGCTAAACGGTTTTCCAAACTCCTCACCCGCTTCATTTGTTCCTCGTTCCCACCAGCACTTAGTTTTATCTGTCTTTCCCTTTTAGCCCTTTGGGCAGGTAGCAGTGTTTCAGGGTGCAGTCAATTGCATTTCCCTTATGTCACCTCCTAGAAGCATCACTAGGGTCAGAGCATTAAAGGGTCAGAGGCTGTTAAAGCAAAGGCAGTCCCGTGCCGTCAAAGGGAGGTTTGGAGTCCTCGGGATTGGGGTGAGGAGGGTAGTGACGGAGAGAAGTTCATCCTGTGTCTCCAGGGTGCCAGCCCTCTAAATGCACAGTTGCTTTGCAAGGTTATAAAAGAGGGATCTACGTCCCACGTCCGTTGTTATTCTCCTTCTTCTACGGCGTTTAGCAGAGCCCTCCGTCTGGCCCACTCTTCCCAGCTTCACCCCCCACCCCCCTCCTGCTGCACCCAGATTCCCATCCTGTCTGCCCCACCGCTCCCGGGCCTTCCCTCTCTCACCCTCCCCTGCCCTCGGACCCCAGGCAGTTCTTCCCGATGCCGGCCTCTGAACGTGACCCTGCTCTCCCGCTCCCGAACTTCACGTGTTCCCCCTTACCCACTGACTTCCCACCTGAAATTCCAGAGCCCCACAGTCTGGCTCCAACCTTTGTTTGTAAATCTCCAAACCCCTCCGTCTATGCAGAGCTCAGCCAGATGGGATTCTTCCCTCTGGTCCACACCCCTCCTCTCCTCCCTGTACCAGGGCTGAAGGACTCTCCATTCCCCACCCCGTGCCACCCCTCAAGGCCAGCCCTCTTGAAGACCCATCTTCGATGGAAAGCTGTATGCACAGCTCTAGGTGATAAACATTGGCTTTCCTCCTAGATCACGTTTCCGTTCTGGAGTATCGCCCTGGGTCGGAGAGAATTCATTGGATGGTGGAAACCTAGGGTTAGACAGGTTTGAAGGCTGTTGTGAGAGATCAGGAGAGAGGCCGGCAAAGTGAGGGGCAGCGAGGAAAGATGGGGGGATCGAGACTGTTGAATACGGGCCGGGGATGTTCGGGACTGGAGCCCGGGCTGAGGCAGTTTGATCTGGTCGTGCTAGGTTCTCCCTGATCCTCAGCTGAGTCCAGAAGGCTTCTTAGAGGCTGGCCCCCTGCCCCAAACCGCCACCCATGGCTGCCATTGTCTCCTTCCCGACTAAATATTATCCCATAAAAGAGGAGACCAAGTCATTTAAAATTATACATATTTTTACTTGAAAAGTCCATAGTTTTCTAATAACATTAATTTCATGAACAACATTGCATGACATCCATTTACAAAAGCACTGATTTTTCTTAAAAAATACAAAGAGTTCACTCTGACGGTCCACGGAAGACTCCACGATACTAAAGACACGCAAGAGGGCGGACAGGTGCGTCGTCATGAACTGGCGGCGCTCGGAGAACAGAAAACACTGCGCACGTGTTAGGGTTTACGGCAGAGAAAGTCAAGACATTGATAACTTAAATAAAATTAAATATTCTTCAAGAAAAGTTGTGCTTTAAATTATTAACCAAAGTACTACTTTTGTACATTCTACTAAAATAATAGCACTCTGCACTGGGGAAGGTTGAGGGAAAATAAATAAGATTGTCCTCAGGTGCTGGCGGTCTCTCCACGCAGGTGCGAGGGTTCAAGGCTTCGGAGCTTGGGACTTGCTGTCCAGGTACTTTATGGAATCCTGGACCCACTTTTCCTTGGGGTCAGCACAGATTTCCTTGTCCTTTTTGCTCAGGAAGCTGTGGGCACAATTAGATGGAGCATTTTGAGGATTTTGCCTGTGAGCGTGACCCGTTGGCTCCCAAACCTGATCAGCCCTTGCTCCCTGGGTGAGGGGCCCCGATGGGGACAATAGGAAGGGGAGTCATCAGAGAAGTCCTAAAGGAATCTTGCTCTTGCTGTCCCTGGGGAAACCCTCCAGGCTCCTGGTTGAAGAGACTTGGGTAATCTGACCACGCTCCTAGCAGGGAGCCTGGAGGGAGGGCGGATTCCTCCTTGTGGGCTCAGTTTCTCTATGGTGTAAAGGACCCTTTTGTCTATGAGAAGGTGTGTTTATCTGACTGGTTTGGACAGGAACCCTGACCTCTCTCCCTTGCCCACAGCTCAGATAGAAGTCTTGGCTCAGGGCGTCAGGACACGGTTTACTCACATCACAGCCTCCTGGGGACACTGGGTGTTGGTGACTCTTGTGTAGTTCTTCAGATTCTGGATGCGGACCTTCTTACTGCACATCTGAAAGCAGCAAGTGACCGGGCTGGAAACGGAATCTGAAAAACATTTTGCAAAGAACAAGACAGTTAGGACGTGTCGTGAGCCAGCATGTGTAAGGGAAGCAGGAGAAGAGGGGACAGCAAAGCAGACACAGGAGCTCTAACTAGGACCCGTTACTCCCAAGTTCATTGCCTTAGTCTAGCTCCCATGGATAGAACGGTACCTGTGAGTCAGCTTCCTGGGCTGGACGGAGGGACCTCTGATTATTGACCAGGAAGGGGAAGATCTTGAGTAACAGGGCTCACCCTGTAGCATTGTCACAAGGGGCTACTGATCCAATGCCTCGGACCTTGGAAAGACAAGTTCTGAGACCTTGCTTCCCGGCTTTTTGTCCCTTTGGCGTTGGAGCCAACCCACGTCACCGGCTGGGATGCCTCTGGACACAGCCTCCGTTCCACAGCCCCGCTGCCCATAACCCCAAACTCAAAATCCCAAGCAGTTGTCTCTCTCTCCCCACCGCTTCCTGAAATGTCCTTCCCGTCCACAATAAGGAATAGTTCCTTTTTTCTGAGCCACATCCCCAACCAGTGGGAGGGCCATGGAAGTAGTGGCTGCATTTAGTGCCCCAAAGCTGGTATCAGGAGAGGTCAGAGGGACTGTCCTCGGTGGCCTGGGCGTCCCTTTCTGGCTCTGCCTGCAACTAGCTGGGACATGACGGCTCTGCTCCTTTCCCCTCCTGGTTGCACTTTCTCCATCTCAGGCCACGGAGCAAGCATGGCGTGACTCGTGCTGGGCTGTTGGTACCCGCAGCAGTTACGGTAAGCCCGAGGAAGAGAAGGGCCTTACCTGGCTGAGCGAGCACCAGGGTGCTGAGGGTGGCGGCTGCGAGCAGCAGGCACAGCAGGGCTGCGGAGACCTTCATGCTGGAGGGTGCTGGTGTGAGCTTCGGTGTGGAGCTGGAGGTTTCTGGACCGGCTCGGACGCCTCTGCTCTTGTGGCCACTCTGGCCATTCCGTATGCCTTTTATAAGGTGCAGAGTGCCCCGGCAGCGTCATCATCGAGGAAAGATGAAGTAACGCCTTTGCATGTGCTGAGTAGGCACCAGATCCTGGGGATGATTTCCAAACACTGACATGAGGAAGCTGTGGAGTTTTCACGCTTGGCTCAGCCTATGTGGGGCTGAGCTGGAGCGGAAAGGGGATGTGGTCGCATCCAGTGGGGTGTAGAAAGTGTTCTCTTCAGGCTATTAAGGGCTGCCGTTTTCTTGAAATGGGAAAGGATCTGTTGGAAAGGGAGAATGGAAACTGATGTCATAGCGGAACAAAGAATCAGGGGTTTGACCCTTCCCGGGGCCCCGGAGGCTTGAGCTGGGGCCCTAAACTTGACCTCTATTCTCTGCCAGACTCGGGTCCCTGATGTGCTAAGCTAGCCAGGCTCCTTGGAACCCACTCAGGTAGCTTGACAGAACCTTGGCGGAATCTCCTAGTGAGATTATGTGGAGAAGCCCAGTATTTTACGCAGGTTCATGCAGAACAGGTCTGCCTGAGAAAGGTCTCCCAATTCCCTTCATTCGTACATAGTGGCGGGGTGGGGAGGTGGGGGTGCAAAGGGAAGAACCTAGGTTTGCAAACCCTGGCCGCGTCCCGTCCTCTCCCATCACGTACCTACCAGTACAATACTGTAGAGACACTTCACTGCCCTAAAAATTCCCTGTGTTCTTCCTGTTCGTCCTTTCTCCTCTCCCCACCAGTTCTTGAGCTACTTGCTATCAGTCTTTTCACGTGTCTGTATAGGTTTGCCTCATGGCGTGGAACCACACAGCACGGAGCATTTCCAGACTGGCTCCTCTCATCAGGAAATGGGCGTTTAGGTTCCCTCCATACCTTTTCACGGTTTGGCAGCTCATTCTTCTTATTGCTGAATAGTATTTCACTGTGTGTGTGCCATGGTTTGTGTGCCCAGTCATCTGCTGAGGAACACTGGGGTTGCTTCCAGTTTGGGGCAGCTATGAATACAGCTGCTCATACCCATTTGTGTGCTTGTGTGTGGGCAGGAGTTTTCAACTCATGCGGGTAAGTATCTAGGAGGGTGATTGCTGGATGTGAAAAAAGGAGTGTGAAATGGCAGGCTATGTTTAACGCATTGTAAGAAGCGGCCAAATTGTCCTCCAAAGTGACTGGAGCATTTTGCAATCCCATCGGCGATGAATGAGAGGTCCCGTTGTTTCGCATCCTTACCAGCATTTGTTATTGTCAGGTTTTTGGATTTTAGCCATTCTAATATGTATGTAGTGATGTCTCATTGAGTTTAATTTGCAATTCCCTGATGACGTTTGATGTTGAACATCTTTTTATACGCTTACTTTCCATCTACATGTCTTCTCTGCTGAGGTGTCTTTGGTGAGATCAATCACCTATTTTTAAAATTGGATTGTTTGTTTTCTTATTCTTGACTTTTAAGAGTTCTTTGTATATCTTGGACATAAGCCCTTTAACAGATATATATTTTTTTAAGATTTTATTTATTTGTTTTCAGAAAAGGAAGGGAGGGAGAAAGAGAGAGAAACATCAATGTGCGGTTGCTGGGGGCCGTGGCCTGCAACCCAGGCCTGTGCCCTGACTGGGATTTGAACCTGCGATGCTTTGGTTCGCAGCCCGCGCTCAATCCACTGAGCTACGCCAGGCAGCCTGATATATGTTTTCCAAAGATTTTCTCCCAATCTATGACTTGTCTTCTTATTCTCTTAATAGTGTCTTTCAGAATACAAGGTTTTCATTTTAATGAAGTTCAATTTAATGAATATCAATTATTTTTTTCATGGACTGTGCTTTCAGTGTTGTATCTATGAAGTCATTGCCAAACTCACAATCACCTAGATTTTCCTTTCTGTAATTTTCTAGAAATTTTATAGTTTTGAATGTTACATTTAGGTCTATGATTCCTTTTGAGTTAAATTTTTGTGAAAGATGTAAGGTCTGTGTCTAGATTCTTTTTTTGTGTGTGTGCATGTATTTTTCTAGTTGTTCCAGAACCATTTGTTGAAAAGGCTGTTCTTTATTAAATTACCTTTGCTTCTTTTTTCAAAGATCAGTTAACTAGATTTGTGTGGGTCTATTGCTGGAATCTCTATTCTGTTTTCTTGATCTTTGTTTATTTTTTCACCAATGCCACATTGTTTGGATTAGTGTTTGTTTGTTTTTAATTCTCCCCTGTAGACACACTGACTGATTTTAGAGAGAGGGGAAAGGAGAGAGAAAGAGGGAGAGAAACATCAATCGGTTGGCCCAACCAGGCACCAAAACCACAACCTGGGCACGCATCCTGACTGGAATCAAACCTGTCACCTCTCGGCTTGTGGGACAATGCACCAACCAACGGAGCCACACTGACCAGGGCTGATGAGTGTCGCTCTGCATTAAATATTGAAGCTGGGCAGTGTCAGCCCTCTGGTTTTGCCCTTCAGCATTATGACAGCTATTCCGGGTCACTGCCTTTACATTTAAATCTGAGGATCAGTTTGTTAATACTCACCAGATAGCTTGGTGAGCTTTCTATTGGGATTGCATTGATTTTATAGGTTGAGTGGGAAAGAACGGACATGCTGACAATATCAACTCTTCTTATTTCTAAACACGGAATATCTCTCCGTTTACTTAGATTGTCTTCCATCTTTCACCAGTTTTATAATCTTCCTCAAATTGGTATTGCACATATTCTCTTAGATTTATTCCTCAGTGCTTAATATTTGGTGCTAGTATCAGTGGTATTGAGTTATTAATTTCAAATTGCAACTGTGCATTGTTGGTATGTAGAAAAGTAATTGAATTTTATATATTAACTTTATATTTTGAAAACTTTCTATAGTCTCTTGTTAGTTATGGGAGGGTTTTATTTGTTTGTTTATTTGTTTGGGGGTGTATTTCAGTTGATTCTTTTTCCTACATGGATAATTACATCTTCTGCAAACAAGGACAGTTTTACTTCTTTTTCCCCAATCTGTCTACCTTTTATTCCCTTGTCTTGTCCTAGTGCATTAGCTAGAACTTGCAGCAAGATTTGCAAGGGGACATCTTTGCCTTACTCCCAGTTTTAGGGGGAAAAGCATCTTTTCTCACAATTCAGTACGATGGCAGGTGCAGGTGTTTTGTAGGTGTTCTTTACGGAGTCAAGGAAGTGCCCCCTTTTCCTAGTCAGCTGAAAGATTTTATCATGAACAGGGATTAGGTTTTGTCAAAAGCTTTCCATTGATATCATCATATTGACATAAGATTTTTTTTCTTCTTAAGGCTGTTGATGTGATGAATTACTATATACACTGATTTTCAATTGGTTTCAAATTGTTTTGTACAGTTATTTTTATACATCCCTGGGTTTTATCCGCTAATCGTTTGTTGAGGGTTTTTGCATCTGTGTTCATGAGGTGGTTCTGTGGTTTTCAGCTGACTTTTACCTTTCTTTTGTTGTAGGGTCTTTGTATGGTTTGGGTGTTGAGGTAATGCTGGACTCGGAATAAATTAGGGAGTGTCATCTCCCTTCCCATCTTCTAGAATAAACAGTGAAAACAAGGTGTCATTTGTTATTTAAATGTTTGGTGGAATTAACGAGTACAAACATCTAGGTCTGGTGCTTTCTGTTTTGAAAGGTTACTAATTGTTCATTAAATTTCTTTAAGAGATATAAGCATATTCTGATTATTGCCTTCTCCTTGAATGAATTTTGGTAGATGGTGTCTTTCAAGAAATTGGTTCCTTTTTCTTCGAAGTCATCAAAGTTGTGGGTGTAGAGTTGTTAATAATATTCCTTGATTATCCTTTTATTGTCTGTGGGGTCAGTAGTGATGGCCCTTCATTTCTGATATTAGTAATTTGTGTCTTCTATTTTTTTCATGCTTATCCTGACTAGAAATTGATCAATTTTGTTGCTCTTTTCAAAGAACCAGCTCTCTATGGCTTCCTTATTTTCAATATTATTGATTTCTGCTCTAATTTTTTTTTGTTTCCTCTGCTCTTCTTTTTTTCTAGTTTCTGAAAGTGGGAGCTTAGATGATTAATTCTAGATCTTTCTTATGAAAAATATACATTCAATGTTACAAATTTCTTTTGAAGTATTGTCTTTCAGAACCCCGCAGATTTTGATAAATCATATATTTATTTCGTCCAAAATATTTTGAAATTTCTCTGGAAATTTCTTCTTTGAAGCTTGTGTTATTTAGAGGTATGTTGTGTCTCCAGGTTCCCAGGTGTGTTTCTGTTCTTGATTTCTACTTTAAGCCCACGGTGGTCTGAGACGGCACAAGGCACAATTTTTCCTCTTTTAAAAATGTTAAGCTGTTGTACGACCCCAAAGTGTTTGTTTGTGTTGATGTTGGGTGAAGTACTCTACAGATGTCCGTTAGAAAGCCGACGAAACATTATCATTAACGTCTCCATCCGATTCCACAGCAAAGAGATCAATAAATCAAAACGTGCAGCTGTCCTTAAGGCTCTCAGTCAAGTTAGAGGATAATTGCAATGTTGGAGATTTCATCGCTTTACTAAAAGGTGCATTTATTGCACTTACAAGCACTGGACAGCTGCTAAGAAGATACTTGCCTGGCTGAAAGGGAAAACTAACCTGCAGGACAGTGGCTTCCTTGGTGATATGACATCAGAAGGGAGTTTTTGAGACCTGTCAGGGCAGGGTGGGGGCGGGGGGCAGAGGCCTCTGGGAACACCGGAGGAGTGAGTGCTGTGGGGCCTCTGAGGGGCTGGGGGTCAGGTCCCAGCCAGGGGCTCCAGAGTCCTAGGTCTGCAGGGAGCTCGGAGATCTCAGCTGCGAAAGTCACTTTGGTTACACAATTTCCCTCTGTTTTTCTTTTTTTAAACTGAGTTCCAGAAATCCCAACATGAAAACTTAAAACGAAACTGCCACTTAAGCAACTACTCTGTCTAGAAGCCTGGCCGTCCTGTTTAAGGAAGTGGTCAACTTTTTCTTTTCTCCTTGGTGTCTTCTTCTCAATGAGCAGTTTTCTTAAAGCCGTTTTGACAGCTCACCTGCGGCTCAGGGGCCGTGAAGGGGAGCTCCAGGTGGGGAACAACTGTCCAGGGAAGGAAGGCAGGAAATAACTCTGCTGGGGAGAGAGACCTGGATCCTTCTGTGGTTCTCAAAGGAGGTGCTGGCAAAGTTCTGGGAACGAGGATACTCACGTGTTTCATTTTTCCCAGCTCGGTCCGCAGTATCCACATTGGTCACACACTGATAGAATGTGTTGAAAGAGACATTTGCAATTCACTTATGTAACCCTTCCCCTTAACTAATGAGAGAAAGAACCACAGAGACAAAATGATTTGTCTTCAGTTGCACAACTAGCTACTCGGTGACAAGCGAAGGAGGGGGAGTGGGCGAGTCAGGACAGGAGCCGCTCCAAGTCAGAAAACCAGAACCAGACAGAACCCTACAGTGAGGTGCCCAGAGCCCCCGGATCCGGTCCAGTGCTTCGGTCCCCAGATGCGCCTGTAATATCAGGGTCCCCGGGCAGTCATTGCTAAGATATGCCTTAGCCCTCTCCGACAGAGCGACTCGGGACCTTGGGAGACGATGCCTCGAGGCCCTGTTTTTGAAGTGGTCCAGGCGACTTTTAGCCACGGCCAATTTGGGAGTCGTTAACCTAGTTCAAATGTCCCATTGACAGATGGGTAAACTGAGGCACTTTCACAACTCAGTAAAGAACTCGAACCAGGACTCAGAGAAACGGCCGCCCGCCTGATTAGGCCTTGGGCTTCCTTGTTTGGCCCCTGGTAAGGTCCCTGGTCTGGTCTTCATTCCAATGGAGGCCCCAGAATTTCCAGTGTTTTGGGTCTCTAAGTTCATGTTTCAGGAATAAACGACTATGGTCCCAGCTGAAGTGTAAAAGATGTCAAGGAGGATTACTTGATATGTCTTTTTTTTTATTGTTTTATTACAGTTGTCCCCATGTTCCCCCATTGCTCTCTCCTGTCCCGCCCACCCCCACACCCCCCTCCCACAGTCCGTCCCCACCCTGTTGTCCTTGTGCAGGGGTCATTTCTACCTGCTCCTTGACCAGACGCTTCCCCTTCTTTGCCCCCTTATCCGCCCCCGCCCGCCCCCCCCCGGCTCACTGTCGTCTCTTCCTTGTTTCCCTGCCTCGGGTCCATTTTGCTCATTTGCCTGTGTTGTTCAGTGCGTCCCTCTTATAGGTGACATCACACGGTATTTGTTTTTCGCCGCCTGGCTTATCCAGAGGAGCGTGAACAGATTGCATCTGGGCTCGGGAACCTGTAGGCGTTCCCATCAAGACCTTGCATCACCATTCCTCACTCAACTCGACTATTTTCTTGGCGCAGAGGACCTTCTCAGACTCAATAAACAATCAAGTAATGTCTATTCATGGCCTTTATAGCTCCATGGACTCAACTGGAGTTTTAGGGTGCACTCCCAAATGGTGTCTGGGTTTGAGGTCGTAGGAGGAGGAGGAATAGGCAGGGTCATTGGACTGAAAGTGAAGGCACGGATGTGCCTTCCAGGGGAACCAGGATGTTATCTCGATGGCAGCCAGCTGTGCGGTCACTCCTGGGGCTTTGGGGTGGGGCGGGGTGGGTGGTGTCACTGGGATGTGGCTAGAAATTGCCAGACCTGTTCTGCTGGTTATGGGGGTGGGGGGCACCTGCTGTGACCCTGGGCTCCTAGCCGGCTTGGTGGCGTGAATTCTAGTTACTGTGTCACCCTGTGCCACCTCTGCTGGTGGCCGTAGAACGGTGAGGGGCAGCATGGCACAGCTGCCTCTCACCCAGGTTCCAATAGTCACCTCCCGAATGGCCAAACAGAGGGTCCTGGCTCTGCTCTGGTCTTTCTTTTCTGGTGACTGTGGCAGGTCCGACAGACGTGGAAGTTCTCATGGATTCTAAAGGTCTTTGCCCGGAGTGACACCAGGCCATTTCTGCTTGTTTTCTCGATCTGAGTGGCGCATAGAGCTGCCTGTTTGCAAGGGGGCATGGAAGCACGATCCTACCGTGTGACAGAACAGGAGCTGGAAATACCAGTGAATCTCTCCGGTCGCCCCTGCACGTGCCATGTCAGCCACATCAGCTCCTGTACTAAGTGAGTATTCTATGTGATATTCCTGGATTAGATCACATCTCTACTTCACATTCAAAATAGTCCACTTTTTAAAAAGATTTTTTTTTTATTTCAGCTTGAGGCAGCATGGTGAGTCTAAATATTTTCATAACATTTTAGAAGCATTCCAAATCCGACATGCTGTATGATAGTTGCCCTCCCCCGCACCACCTACGTCAATGTGAAAGTCGGGAACTCTGCTAATGACCGCCACATGGGGTCATCCACCTCAACTCAGCAAGGCGGGAAATCTTTACCAGGCCCTGAATGGACACAGGTGTGAGCTGGTCTCTAGAGACGCGTGTTCTATCTCCTTGGTTACGAAGATCACAATGAACAGGAGGGCTAAGGGCTGGAGGTTAGCGCCTGGGAACCTCTGCGCAGGGGGCGCTGTGCTACATGTTCGGAGTCGAACCTGACACAGTCACTGTTTTGTCTGTATCCGCATCTTTTTTTAAAAAATTGATACTGCGCAATCTACCTGACTTAGTACTCTATCTAGAACTCCACTGCATTCTGAACCAAACGTGTTTTATTATCTTTGTGTCAAAAAAACAACTAGTTTTTCAAGATAAAAATGCATCACACTCAGTCGGCTGGAGAAATTCGAGGTCGGCGCAGGAAACGTGAATGGATTCTAGCGCGCGAATGGAAGGAACTGACAATGCAGAGCGCTCTCTCCGGGCGCGGCCCACGTGGACCCGAGCCAGGGCCGGGCGGGCGCAGGGGCCGGGTTAGCCGGGTCCCAGGGACGCCCTCCCTGCCCTGCGGGGGCAGCAGCGCTGGCCTCCTCGCTCAGCAGGGGCCTCCGGTGAGAAAGTGGAGACAGTGCCATTGCCACCCACAGCTCCCCGGTGCTCCACCTTAGCGTGCGGCGTTTCATTCCGCGTCGGACCGCTCCAATCTCCGAGGTTGCTGTGACCCCACGGAACCGGAGGGGCCGCCTGGCTCTCCCCGGGCTGCTGCCGCCATCTGGGGCTTCCTCCCGAGTCTGCCCTTCACGGGCAGGTGTATCGCCCCCGGGGCAGGTGCTGCCCTTCTTCCCCTCGTCAGAAACTCCGAGAGCAGCTTCTGAAGCCTGCCCCGGGCCGGACTCTGACGTCCACGCCGCAGGGTAAGACCGCCCTGGGAGGAGTTTTAATGGCTTTTGAATATTTGCACGCACTCTGTAGGAAACGTAAAAGATGCACAGAAACGCCTAAAGGAAGGGACGGCACGGGTGAGTGTGCACTCAGGGTGACCGGCGTGTCCCGGTTGGGCCGGGGAGTCCTCCTTTACAGCACTGACAGTCCAGGGCCCCAGGCCGCCCCTCCATCCTGGGCACATCGGGGCGCCTTCTCTGTGTTTTAAATATGCAGGTGGAACCTGGCGGGTGTGTTCGCTCGTTTTATCCCTTTCTACTCTCCTCCCGTCGCTCTGTGTGTGTGTACATGCATGTTTTGTGTATCTATGCACATACATGTGTGTGTGGACACACTCCTATCCATATGCACACATATATTAACACACACATACATGGACATGGTGCACATATAGTGATATTTACAGCTTTTCTTCACCCAGCGTTGGTCATGCACTCTCCCAGGTCATGAGGTCCCCTTCAAGTGCTTGGTGTTCAAGACTTCATACAAGGTGTATATGTGTGTTTAATAATTAAAGCATTTCACCATAGTGGGTATATATATTAATGTTTTACTTTAAAAATAATTTTAATTAACATTATGATGAAAAGCCAGTTTAAAAATCCCGACCGATATAGTTACCTGTTTCTGTATCTGTCTAATTAACACATACAATGGACGAGGTGTTGTAGCTTTTGATACCTATGACCACACTACTTTCTAGGAAGTTCTACCCTGGACAGCGTTCATCATCTGTGGTGAGCAGAATAATGGACACCCCCCTCGCCCCCTGAAAACGTTCACTCCTTCATCCGGAACCTGTTACCATACAAGGCAAAGGGGTCTCTGCAGGTGTGGTTCAAGGTCAGACCTTGCGATGGGAGAGTCTCTTGAGTCGTCCAGGTGCACCCAGTCTAATCTTAAGGCAGGATACGAGGCAGAAAAAGAATAGATGTCTGGTGTTTAAGCCATTGATTTTGTGGTACCTCATGATGACAATAGTAGAAAATGAACACATTATCCTTTTAAAATATGCAATGCTTTGTTAATAAAAACGCAATCTCGAATATGGGCAACACTTGCCAACAGTGACAGAATTCAGATGAGAGGTTCCACGTGGGGGCTGTCGACCGGCAGAAGGCGAGAGGACATGGCCGGGACTCAGGAACGCCCTGCGAACGTCGACCAGGGCAGTGGCTATGTGGAAGGAACGTCGACAACGTGAAACTGACTCCACTGTATCAAAGGAAAGCATTACCTCGATCAAACAGTAAGGATTCGATAAATGCCAGCCTCAGCTTGTTTCGATTCCTATTTCCTGGCTGGTATTTCAGCTTCATGGGTTTTTGGTTTTCGTCTTGTGCATTCCCTGACTGTCTCCTTAGCTTAGGAGTTCTTCTTGATTCCTGAGAGACTCTGAACCCACTACCTCTTTTATTTTCCATGTGCCGAAAACACAGCATCCTCTCCCAAAGGCACCAATGCGGCAGACCTTGAAATACCCCCTGACGTCAGGATTCCCTCCAGCACGAGAGAGGAACTGAAGCTGTGCCAGGATGGCAGCTTTTTTAAGCCTCGGGGACTGTCCCAACCATTGCATCATGTAGAACTGGCCCCAGGGTCTAGCGTGGTTTCTGGACTGAGTCCGGACGGACTTCCTGGTCCAGAGGCGGCACCGCTGTCCCACTGGATATAACCCCAGGGTGCTGTGCTTCCCCAGGGACGTGGCTCGGCAGACAAAGCACATCCGGAAGCCAAACCGGGAATAACCATAGAAAGGCCATGATGAGGGCGGCCACTGGGTAGGAGATCCCAGGGACTCATGGGAAGCAGGCGTCACCCTGGCTTGCCTGCTGAGTAGCTGTGGGACCTAACCAGATGCTGTGTCATCTGTAAACGTGGGGGTGCATAAGATCAGGGTGACACACAGCTTGCCATGTGAGTGGCAACCCGAGAGGACTGTTAGAAAGACAGTGAGGCCTTCTCTGGAGCTTCAAGAAAGAGAGATGTGGTTCTCGACTGGCGTCTTCCAAGGGCACAGGGTCAGGGGTGACCCCAGTGTTGTGACATGGGAGCCATTTCTATGCCAAGAGATACCCACACCCCCCTCTCTTTTATTGTCCCGTGATTGTCCTCTTGAAACGTTGAGGGTGTTAGGGATTGGCTGGGAAAAATTCTTTCCTGTGTATCTCTTGGAGGTGGGGTGCTGGTTGATATCACGAAGGCCAGTGGCCAGATTTGGGGTGCTTGAGTGCTTATTTCAACTCCCTGCACCACAGTTTCCCAATCAGTAAACTGAGTGTGAATTCAGCGAGTTACCGCAGGAGAAGGGCATTGCCAGTGAGCTGTGGGCATATGGCCGGCACTGAGTGAGTCGGCCCCCACGGATATTGACGATGAGGGGCTGTGGGGGTCAGAGGCCGTAGGAAAAGACCCAGAGTGTATACCATTGGGCAGGTGTCCTCTTAGCTGCCTTCATGCTTCCAGGCGGAGACGTGTGGCAGAGGTGGGCCTCTATCGGGGAGGCCTCTGCTGCACCTGAGGAAATGGGAAGAGGCTCCTGCATGTGGGGCAAAGGGGGTCCCCAAACGCTCTCAGAACCAGAGACGCGGAGCACTCTGGGCCCCGGAAGGAAGGGCACACAGGTCCCTGGTGTGAGTGACACCGAGAGGTTCCGAGACCACATTCTGCGGGGAGTTCAAAGGCTGCAGGCCCCTTTGATTTCACAGTTTTCCTCCTTCGGTGTTTTTGGTTTTGACCAGGTTTGGGGAAATCTTGGAGTGAAAAACCCAAACGGAACTGGAGACCCGCCCAAGGGCTGCACGATTCCGTCTGATCCCCGGCAAGGCCATCGCTCTGCCTCCCCCTCCCACCCCCCCTCCCCCGCCCCGGGGACTTCTTAGTTAGCAGCCCTCGAAAGCATATACAACAGCATGCTTGTAATTTAGGAGACAGTGAGTGGTGAGACGGGGGTCTACACCAGGGGTCCCCAACCCCCAGGCCACAGACGGCGCCACACAGCAGGAGATGAGCTGGAACGGAACGTACTTGAATCATCCTGAAAGCACCCATCCCCCACCCCACCCCACCCCTGGTCTGTGGAAAAATTGTCTTCCTCAAAACCGGTCCTGGGTGCTGGAAAAGTTGGAGACCGCTGGCAATAACAGCGGTGAGCTAGTACTGGGAAAGAAGTGTCTCCTGCAATGGAAGCTGATCTCCATCTTCTTAAGTGATTCCCAAGGAATGCCAGGGTGGGATGGAAGGATACCCCGGGAGTCCTAAGTCCTGGCTGCATTCTGCCTGGCCCCAGGTTTATGCAGCAATGACAATGCCCTAGAGACAGCGGAAGGAGGGAGTAAAGGAAAGGGGTGCTTTCCAGCCGGTCACACAGCTAGGCCGTGGTGAGCTGGACTACAGATGAGCGGTGACCCATGTCAGAGTTAAGCAGGTCCAGACACCGGGCAGACCCCGACGTGAGCGCGCAGGAAGCGCAGAGAGCGTCTCGTGCCAGGTCCCAGACCAGGCTGCGCCTCAGGGGCCAGGGAAACCTTCAGTGTCTTCCGTCGCCTTCCGGACTGAACTCAGACTGCCCGCCTCGACCTCAGGACCCTCCAAAATATGACTCCCGGCTTGCATCCCAAAATTTTGAAACTTTGCTCTTTTTCTTAGACCATGTCCCAGACAGGGGAGATTTCTGCTTCGTGCCCACTCTCCTCTCCATCCCGAACTAACTCTGTAGAGCTGTCTCCTCTTACCCCACCCCAGGGGTTTTTTTTCCCTGAATTTTATATTATTTTATTGCTTTGTCCTAAAAATGTAATGTATACTTAAACCCTTATAATAGAAACAACCATGTAAATCCACTCACTGAGCCTCTGTATAAACATTTTCAGACTTTATTCCTGATAGAACTTCAAATTATCCACACACAACTAACTGCTTATGAAGACTGTTGTAAGCTACACTGATCATTTTAAAATAGGCACAAAACGCTGAGAACAAAGAATCTTCCTCTTTTCCAGGAAAAATGTTTTCTGTTAAGTTATACAGTTTAAACATCCCTGGTGTCAGTTCTGGGTGAACTGGGCATTGAATGAAACAGGAGGCCACCCCAAGGTTTCAAGACAGGTCCTGCTCACATCAATTCCTCACCGAAAAGTGTCACCCGCCTATCCAGTCTGTTGTCGCATAGTCTCGGGTTACATCCTACCAGTATGTCTCGGGGGTGAGGATAGATGGAGAAATTCTGGAGGCTACTGTAAGAGATCCGGAGGGAGATTTTCAGTGGGATGGTGGGCAGGTGAGGAAAGGGATGGCTGTGGGCTGGAGCCAGACAGGTGACTCAAGTCCTTGAGTCCCAGCAAGCTGATGTCGGGCACCGAAGTTCCAGGGCCGGACGCTGCCTGTCTTGAACCTGCACGGAGCGAAGTCAAAAGGACATTCTGTGGGAGCACAGCCCCTGTCTCTCAAAGTCATGGCGGTTTCAGTTCTGTCCCAGCCTCTCCTGTCCTCTGGCTGCTCTTCCTGTTTGCTCTGAGTTGCGATTCACTATTTTCTAGGAAGCGGAGAGTTAGGAGGCTGGGAGGGAAGCCTTTCCTTCATCAGGGGCACAAACTGGAAGGCTGAAATGGGATCTGAAACCTACAGACTGGGCCCTGGGGCCTTTCCGGGAAACAAGAAAGAAAACCAGCAGGATAGGGCTGAGCAAGCTTCCCTTTCAGTCCCAAGACCAAAGCAGGGGAGGCAGAAACAGGAGGCCACGCAGACACTTCACTTCTTTAATCTGACCTTCTCTCCTTCCTTCCTTTGGATGCAACCTGGCCTTCTGCAGGCTGGGAGCATCCTGACTCAGGCACCGCCCTCTCCCTGGCATGCCCGGTCCCTTAGTCACTAAGGCCCCATGACAGTGGGGTTCTGGTCACCATCAAATAACCTTAGGGAAAAGCCTCGGGTCTGTTGACCACAGAGACAGAGTTTCAGTCCAGCCATCACATCTGGGCCTCACTCATGTTTCAGCTCTAGGTCCAGAAAAGCGGACCAACCCCACCGCCCGCACACTTGCGAAACCACACACAGCAAGGCCATGGCCGACATCGGGACCTGACACAGTGAGCAGCTACCCCTGCCCTAGCCCCGGCCAATCAAGAAAACCGAGGCTCCAACTCCACCATGATGAATGGTTTTCCTCCGGTGTAACCCATTTCCCAGAAGCCATCCGGGAACCAATCTTTGAACATGAACTTGCCCGTGACTCTGGGCTTGGCAGCGTGCCCTTCATGGACACCCCTTTACTTGCTTTGCTACAAACTCTTGCTTGCGTTTGCTTGGGCTTCGGTGCATAAAGGCAAACCAACTCCTTTAGTTCGGTAACACAGTTATGGCCAGTTTAAGAGCATGAGATTCTCAGCGTTGTGTGATCGTAGGGGTTCCACTTCTCCTTCACTGAGATGCCTTCTGTAGAAGAGGGACAGAGAAAGAAAACAGAGGTCATGAGAGGGGAGAGGACCCACAGTTTCTCACGTTCCCGCCCTCTGGCAGCATCCTCACGAGGGGCTCAGAACTGTGGCTGGGACCCCGACCGGAGGCTCCACACACCTCCACCTGGCTAAGTCCTGCCAACGTCGTTAGGCCCAGGATGGTATTAACTTAGGACTTCAGCTGAACAAAGGATTCCAGGAATTCTACCGTGATAAAGTGCTTTGATCTTAGCATCAGAGATGAGCTGGGTGGCAGATGAAGAGTGTGGAGTGCGGTGGTTTGCAAATCTTGGTTTAGCTGTCCGAGTGTTTCCCCCAGGTGAGTTCACAGGGGGAATCCCATGGACCAGCCAGGGCAAGTCGAGCATTCGGTGGGATGCAGAAACGGGAGGGTCCTGTCCCTTGCACCCAGGACTCCCGTTAAACTCCTCACCCCCATAACACGCACACCCACAGTCCTGGAGATGATACTAATGGGCAAGGTATGAACACAGCCCACTCATGGCTTCTACTGGCTGAGGACTGGCTCCCTCTACTGGACAGCTGGTGCAGAGGCAAGGAACTGCACCACAAGGGCATCGGAGAAAAAACTGCAGCAAACATGTGTTTGGGATCCTTCCAGGGACATTTGTCCAGCTCTCCCTGCACGCTGCACTCACCCCTACTTCTGACTAGGCTCCATCTGTCCAAGCCGACAGTTCTCAGTAAAGACCTATTAGTGACGTGGGAATGTGGGGAAAGGCACAGGGACCCTGCCCAGAGGGGACCCCAAATAGGGATTTGCAGTGGGGTCCAGAACTCGGGGTGTTCAGGAAATATTAGAGAAAAATATATATGATGTCCTCACCCCCACAAGTCTGAGCTGGGGATGGGACACATGGACCAGGGCCATTGAGAGTTGTTTTGTACAGCAACAGCTTTGCAGCTAACCTCTGGCACGGTCATTTCACAACATAGCTTAGCCTTTAGTTGATTTCATGGATATGTTAAATAGCTGTGGCCAAGCCTCAAGCCAGGGGGATGGGAGTGACTTCCACCCCGGAGATAACTGGGAGACAACTCCCCGTTAACAGCACTTGCCTAAGAGCTTGGAGATGATTGGCTCCACGCCACGGGGCCATGCCTTCCTGGGCTCACTAAGGCAGCCCCGTAAAGCTGGAAAAATACGGGAATGCAGGTGGGTGTAACTGACTGTGGGAGTCGTTGGAAATGGTGAGGCAGAGGAAGATTCCCACCGGATTTAAACCCAGGCGTGGCCATGCGGGAGAGTTGGGATCAGGCGGCTTTGGGGTGCTCCCTTTTGCCATGTGGCATAGGAAGCAGGAGAGACCTTGCTGGGAAGGAAAGGGGTGAAAGGACTCTTGCTGGTGGGCCACGAGAAGGTGCCACGTGGTTTTGGATTAACTGGAGATGGTCAGGATGGGCGGCGTAGGACAAAACGGCGGCTGGACTACAACCCGGAAGAGATGGCTGACGTCAAACCAGGGCGCGAGGGGAACCGCCAGTGATATGTTGCCGCCTTGTTCACAAGGGGCCAATCCTCAGCTCCCACGGAGAGCCAGCCCAAAATACCCGCCCCCTTTCCTGCTCCCACGCGGGCTTTTCTCGGCCCTCCAGCTGAACAGACGGAGAAAACCTTGCCCGGGAGCACGCACACTACAAATAAAGCTCTGCTGCCTAATTTTGTGGCTAATTAGCATTTATTCTTCGGCGAAGTCTAAGAAAACCTCACGGAAATCGCAGCGGCAACACAGCTGATGGGGCCGGGAACCGAGGGGCTGTCTGAGCCACGGACTTCTGCTGCTTCTCCTGAGATACGGTACCTCGGACTGGGCAGAGGGAGAAGGAAGAACTGTGTGTCTGTGGGTATTCTAAAGGACTTCAGTATTCTAATGAAGACATTAAGTCATTACTCTAAGTCCGTATAACTTTTTAAGTAAATAATTACTTTCCAACCAGGCATCGCAGGTTCGATTCCCAGTCAGGGCACATGCCTAGGTTGCAGGCCATGTCCCCCAGCAACCACTGATGTTTCTCTCTCTCTCTCTCCCTCCCTTCCCTCTCTAAAAATAAATAAATAAATAAAATCTTAAGAAAGAGGTGAGTGGGGCCTGGGAAGTCAATATATTCCACCTACTCCTTTCTCAGATAAAAGAAACTGAGGCTCCAGGACAGAAATAAAATCCTTAAGGCCACACAGGGTAGTGGAGGCCTCCGAGTCCCAGTACCCAGGTGTCCCCCAGAACCTTCTGTTATATTGTGCTTTCTCTTGCCCTAGGCCTCTGCTCTCCCGTCTACAAAAGAAAACCAGCTGGCACTTGCTACCAGCCCTTTCCAAAGATGCCTGTAGCTTCTGGGAAGATGTATTCTACAAACTCATTTGCATGGCCACCGGCAAGCAGTAAATATTCAATAAATAACAATGGTCACCCTTGTTGAATTTGGGCCAGAGACTGCAGAGATTACAGGCTGTTGTCTAATTTAATCCTCCCGACAAACATCTGGGGTAAGTGCTTTTATGATGCTTATTACAAAGATAAAGGAACTGGGGCTTAGAGAAGCTAAATGCCTTCCTCCTACGGAGCAAAGATCAAAGCTTGTAAAGTGTGAACCGCCTCTCTGTGCAAACATGCTTTTTAGCTACACCCACGCCTCTATTCCAGCGCTGGTTGCCCGTGATTGTACACGATCCTCCAGTGCCAGGCAGCTTCATCCCCACGCTAGCAGGGAGATTAAGTGCTTTGCCGGAGGATACGCAGCCAGCCCGGGGCAAACCAGAGCTGGAGCTGGACTAGGGGTGGGATGGGGTCTCCCAGCACCACGCCCACTCGGACACATTGGATGCTGGGGAACGGAGCTGAGGACCTGTGCCTGTGGATTCGTCCCCAGTGATTTTAATGCACAGCCAATTAGAAGCCATACCTCTGTTCTCAGAACGCACCTGACGGTTAGGTAAACCAAAGCCCAGTAAGAAAACGTGAATTTCTAACAATGACCTTACAAGCGAGGTGCGGAACAAGTCAGGGCTCAGAGAGTGTGTCTCAGGCCCAGGCCTGCACCCTCCTAGTGGATTCTGCCTGAAGCCCCATCCACGGTCAGGGCCAAGGTAGTCATTCCCTCAGCTCCAGCCACGTGGGTGGCCAAAGACCTCCCACAACGTGCCTTTCTGGGAACCACCCTTGGCTACAGGGAGTTCACTCCTTTAAGGTCTTACCCCATTTTCTGGGGACAGCCTTCGTTTGATGATTGTTCCCTTCTCCTAATTCGGGGCCATTTAGAGGGGACACCCCAGCTCCACTGCATTCTCTAAGCTTAGTCTGTGGGAAAATGGGGACATCCCCTATGAAGCAGGAACTAAAGGTTGCATCTCTTGCCTCCCATGATTTGCCAGAAGGAGCTGTGCCTGGTGGTTGGCATCCTGCACTCAGGGAGGCTGCACCACATGCACACTCAAAGGGCTGCAGTCGTGACTGGGCGCTGGGTGTGAGTGGGCTCTGCAGCAAGTCCAGGGGTCAGGCAAGCAGCTTGCGCCATTCAAGTGGCTGACCTGACAGTGCAGGAGAGGTTAGTTAACCTCTCCTGCTGGGAGAAGAAGCCGACCATGCACCGTGCAGCCTAGGGCTCAGTAGGTGAATTACAACACAGGCCCCTGGGGTTCTGTGTCATTCTCTCCTTTAAACGCCATGTCATTTAAAGGAGAGAATGTACACCCTTTGAACTCAAGTTCCTGGTGTGCTGCTGGGCGCTTGCAGAGACAGAGAGCCTGGCCATGGGAATTCCAGTGACTCTGCAGCCAGTATTGCCCATGATGGGCCAGGTTCAGTCAAGTTCACCAGGCTACAATGCCAGGCAGGCCCAGCAGCAGCCCATTGTTAGAGGAAAGCCGTGCATCAGGGCTGGGCGCAAGCAGGGCTGAAGGCACAGGATGCCAACCGAGCAGGCCACGAGGGCCCCCATGCTGTCACACTGCTGTGCTTCCCCTCAGTTTGCACCCATGGCTGCCTGAGAAGTCACAGGAGCAGCTGAGCGTGGTTCACAGACGGTCCAGGTCAGCATGCAGATGCAAGCCCAGCACGACGGCAGCTGTCCTACAGCTCAAGCCAGGGTTGGCCTCGAGAGATGGGGGTGAGGGGGACCAGAGCTTTGGGCAGGGTTACTGGACATGCACTGGTGCAGAAGAAGAGGTGGGCCTGAGGTTAGAATATGTGTCGATTGTGGTGCATGGTCTGGACGGCTGGTTGGGGAGGGGAGAGGGCAGAAATTTGGGGGAAAGGAGTCTGAGAAGGAAGCCTATAGATGGACCGTGGAGCAAGGCACAGCATGTGAAGACCTTTGTTTGATGTCCATCAGAGAACTCGGAGAGCATGAGAGGCACTGAATGACCAAGCAAACAGAATAATGTAGCCGGTTGACCTTGGCCGCCGCAGTGCTGGACAGTGAACATGGGAACAGAGTGGCCCTGGTAGCAGGGGTTTAGGCCACACATGGCCCCATAGCACAAGGTTCCACTCACCAAGACTGATGAACTGAGTGTTCGCTCTGCCAGCAGCAAAGGCCAACGCTGGGTCCCCACTATAGTGTTGTCCTCCCAGAAGACTGACCAGCTATTTGGTGGCAAATATACATTCAATTACATCGCATCTTATCTAACCTGAAAAGGATAGTGATTGATGTCGACCAGAAGGGACACATTTTCCAGGCAGGAGTTGGCCATTCTTGGACCCAGGGCCTTAGCTGGCACCATCACCTGAAGGGTTCTCCATCAGTGTGAGATCCTACAGCACCCCACTGCAGAGTAAGAGACAGGCAGGGGTGCCCAGCCTTTTGGTGTCTGTGGGACACACTGGAAGAAGAGTTGTCTTGGGCCACACATTAAATACACAAACACTAAGGAAAACTGATCAGCAAAAAAAAAGGTTTTAAGTAAATTCACAATTTTGTATTGGGCCACATGGGGCCTGTGGGCCACGGTTCGAACACCCCTGCTTACAGCAAATGAAGTCAAATGACCATGGGATCCACTGATCCTCCCAAGTAACTGCATCATCCAGAGCATTCGGCCCGATAGAATGGAATGACCTGTCAAAGGCACAACTGAGGACCAGCTTGGAAAAGAATATCCTGCAAGGATGGAGTGCCGTCCTCTAGGATTCACTCCACATCTCAAGCCAACCATCCTATGAGGCTGTGTCTCCAGTCGGTGAGATGTGTGGACCCAGTTACCAAGAGGTGGAAGTAGGGGTCACCCCAAATGCCATCACCCCCAGCAGCCCCATTGGGGGAATCGGTGTCTCCTGTCCTTACAACTCAGGGCTCCGTGGGTTTGGGAGTCCCTGTTCCTTGAGGAAGAATGCTTCCACTAGGGTCTCTAGCAAGAGTTTTATTATACCTCAAGCTGCGGTTATACTTTGTCTCAATAGACCTACAGACCAAGAGACTCACAGGCAAGAAAAGGAAGGACTCACCGTCCTGGCGGGGGGTGACTGGCCCTGACCATCAAAACAGATGGAACTGTTTTCACTCAATGAGGCAGAGAGCATGTTGGTGCCTCTGTGGTCCCTTCGGATGTCTCTTGGTACTCGGTCACCCAACTTTGATGGCAAATGGACAAGAGCAGTAGCCACAGTCTGAGAAGACCATGATGACCAGGGGCTCAACCCTCAGGGATGATAAGCCACCCAGACCAGCAGAGGTGGTGGCCGAGATTGAAGGACATCTAGAACAAGTATTCTCGGAGGGAGTGACAGCATCTAAGATTCTGATTCCAATTTCAATGTGTGTGGGGGGGGGGGGCGTTTTTCCCACTTTCAAGCAATCCTGTCACATTAGCTAGGTGTCGATTCCAATGCTATTTACCTGGAGATGCCACAGGTTAAGGGCTCAGTTCTCCAAGGCTCTCCCCCTTCTCACCATACCCCCCGGCCACACACACACTTCAGATGCTAATTGCAAATTCAGGTTGTCCTCTGTGTTTCTGACCTGGGTTTCAATGATCCTCTTTGGGCTTGATCAGTTCGCTGGAGTGGCTCACAGAACTCAGAAAGAAATACACTTACTATGTTACTGGCTTGTTACAAAAGAAGGTAACTCAGGAACCGCCAGGTAGAAGAGAGGCACAGGTAAGGAATGGGGAAAGGGTGCGAAGCTTGCGCATCCGTTTGGCGTGTACCACTGTCCTCAGATCTCCGCAGGTTGACCAGCCCTGAAGATCTCGCAACCCTGTGTTCTTTCATTTTTTTACAGAGGCTTCATTACATTTTCATAACTGATTAAATCATTAGCCATTGGTGACTGGACTCAATCTCCAGCCCCTCTCCCCTCCCTGGAGGTCCGGGGGTGGAGCCAAAAGTTCCAGTTTCCTATCACTTGGTTGGTTGCACCAGCAACCAGCCCCCATCCTTAGGTGAGGTCCAAAATTACCTCATTAACATAAAATAGGCACCTTTATTACTCTCATCACAGGAAATTCCCAGGGTTTTAGGGAAACTGTGTCAAGAATGGGGTTGAAGACCAAATATATATTTCTTATTATAAATCATGGGAACCCTGACAAGAAAAAATACCTACTAAGAAGGGCTCCTGGGGGCTAACTGGGCTCCAATTTAAAAAAACAGAGCCTAGCAGCCATTTCTGCACAGAAGCCTTGCGTGCAAACTGTACTTCACAGAGAAGGGGCACTGGTCTTCCTGACTTCGCACTGAACTGCTTGCCTGCACCATGTTTCTGCCCTCCCAGCCTGCCCTTATTAAGGAGTTCCTGGAATTTTATTTCAGCCAATAGGACTGAGGCTTTCCCCATCCAGTTGGAGCTATGCAGATCTGGCCAATCAGAATAGCTCTATTCTAACCAGTCAGGACAGAGTCTCCTGGACCAATGAAACTACAAAGATATGGAGTCCTCATTTGCATGAGGACAGACCAATCAGGGGCCAGGAGCGGGACTTCTGTTCACACAAGCCAGCACCTTGCTGGCTGGGAGCGCAGGTTCCCTTTCCACTGGCGAGTGAGGGTTGTGGCTGCCTGGCTGAGCTGAGGCACAGCCGACCATCGCGGAGCAGAGCGGAGCTGCACAGACGAGCTGCCTAGCCTGGCCCAGAGCTGCTCTACATCCGGCCGCATCACCACGGAGCTCTTTTGCACTGAATGAAGGTTCCTTCCTCACTGCTCCCCAAGTTGGGGATTCTCGCTGGCACTGAATTGGCGCCCATGACCTTTTGGTTGACGATCGCAGTGTCACAGTCTGCAGACCAGTCACAGCAGTGGAGGGCAGTTCATTCACCCCAGTAACGTTCCTCTTGCAAGTTTCCTGAGAAAAGGAGACTCGTCAGAGTCCTGCAGGAGCTTTCTAGTTGAGACAGCAGGGGAATCTGAGCAGCAGAAGGGATGGGCCCTGATTCCCTGGCCTGCCTCACATACTCTCCCTTCCCAGTGCTTCTTCCACAGCTGCCAAGCATTGGCAGCCAATAGCTCCCAGCGGAGTTTCCTCTGTGGGGCCTGCCCTGGGCCCTGCCCTTTCCTGGGATCAGCTGGTGCCCGTGACTGGCTGAGACGGGGGTGCAAAGTCCCAGGCCCTTGCCCCCATGGGGGTTGTCCCAGTTCTAAAGCTCCCTGTGGCACTGGCTGAAACCTGCACTGTGACGGTGTCACAACACAGATTCTCTAGGCTCAGTCCTGCTTTCCACACTCTCCAGGACACTCTCTATGACAGTTTTCAGCTGAGAGTTTGTTTCCGTGTGGTGACATCTCTGGTTGCCCGTTGGGATCTGGGAGCTATTGTTACCATCGGTCTTTAGTTAGAAAAGGACAGCCAAGGGGACCAGACGTTAAGCTTCATAAAACAGGAAGCAGGAGGCTGTTTGCTTCGCCAGGAAGCTACAGCTGTTCACATTGGATGGGACCTAAGTATTGCGCTCCGCCAAGGAGGTTAACACTCACCTCTTCCCCGCTCCAGGACCCGGCTGCCAGGTGGGAGCAGGGGAAGGCAGGCAACAGCACAGAAGTCCCAAGGGCATAGGGGGAGGTGCTTGACCAAAGAGGTCTGTCACTCTAGCCTGGGGAAAGAAGGGATTGGTTGGGAGGTAAACCTTATCCAAAGCCTGTGAAAGCCTGGGAAACTGCTTGGTTATTTTGAAAACGCACGTGGTCCATCTCAGGCCCCAGCAACAGGATCCCAGAGGAGCAGACTCTCTCTCTGGCTCGGGCCTGCACTTGTTACATGTGCTCCCACATTCTCTCTCCGTGGCCGTGTATCCTTAGCGGCTGCAGGGTTAGCAGCCACGTGGACCCTGCCACCAGACCACCCAGGAGCAAGCTAAGCTACCTGAATGGGGACTTCGATTGCTTAGCAGTCACCTACGGGCTCCAAAGAATAAGCTTTATTATGAGGCAGAAACTCTAGACACTACACTGGCTTTTGCATTGGCCTTGCTGAGGACATAGCTGGACTCTTTCCATGGCGAAGTGGATGGAGATGGGGCACTGGGAAGTCGGGAGGGGACCCCCCCTCAATTTTACATCATCAGTGAACTGTACTGCAGAGCCCCATCCTCCCCTGTGGGTGTAGGGAAATTCCTTTTTTCTACACACAGCAAGAACTCGTTTCCCACTGATAACACTGTCAGAGGCTTAAATATCTTCGCTGCTCTGTGCCCACAGTTCTAGACTCCAGGGGCAGGAGATGCTGTGCCCAGTTGCAGGTGAATTGGGTTAGGGATCCCGGGAAGGAGAAGAGAGACAGCTTGTGTGTGGCACGTGATTACACGGGCCCCTTCCCGAGCTGCAGCTCCCTCGCTCGTCCCGTGGGACTTTGACTAAGGCCTCCTGCACGCGGGCCAAGGGGTGGGGCAGACCTTGGGAGCCCAGCCACCTCCTTGGCCAAGAAACAGCCCAACAGAAACTGCTTCCATGTCTGAGCCCAGACTGTGAACAGCTGCAGAGAAAGGGCTAGCGTTTTCCCACCTCGCACAGTGCATGTGAGCACACGCCCCCTACCCCCTCTGCCCAGCTTGCTCTGTTTTCTATATGCATGCAACCCTGTGCTGGGAAAGCCTGTGTTGAGAAAAATGTCACTGGCCGGGCGCCACCGGGCCGCACAAGTCCTAACAAACCCATGCCTTTCACAACCAGGCCACCAGGTCATTTCTTTGGAATCAGCAAGCAGTACGCTGAGGTTTGTTCAACTCCGGCTCTTGGCATAACAATGGGCGTATGGGCAGGATTCCAGAGGAATCCAACGGAGTGGACATCTGGTGAAGACGGCATGGGAGGACGTGCTAATGTGGTTAGGGACCTCCGTGGAGGGGGCGGGGGAGTGGATATCTGAGGGGGCAACCCTAACTGACAGTTGGGGACCATGAAAGAGTTTGGGGATGCCCCGAAAATACCAGCAGGAGTCATTTCTGTCCTGGAACCAGTGGTGTGGAAGCTGCAGCTGGCAAATTAAAATGAAAATTGTAAAAATAAATCTTTTTAAGCACCCCGAATCCTCCTCCCGGAGGCCCGGAGGCTGCGGCAGCCCCTGGGACAAGAGGGGAGTGGGTGCCGCCCCGAGCCCTGTGCCGGCTGCCGGAGCAGCAGGGGCTACGGCCTCGCCTCGGTGAGAAGGAAACTAGTGTCTATTTCCAAGCCTGAGCCTCCCCACTCTTCCTCCGGCTTCCTTAGAAGTCGTCCAGGGCTCTGGGGAGTGCAACGGCTCACTTTGGAGCACACTGAAGGAATGCAATCATCACCAAGAATCCCAATGGGAGATTTAAGTTCAGTTCATGTATTTTAAGGTTATTGACATAAATACATACTTGTTTTGCCTGGGTTTACAAAAATAAGTTCATGTTATTTATTTCTATTGCAAAATTTGTCAAGGAATAGGCTTGGGTAATAACTAACTTTAAAGTCTTACAGAGCTGTTAAGAGCTAATAATGAGATATAAAAAAAATGAAGGGTTTTTGATGAAGTCATAATGCTATATCTGGATATTCTGGAATACCAACATACTAAAACATTAACTGATCTAAGTTTACCTATTTTTGCCTTCTTATTACAGAGAGGCTAGAAAATAAATTTGGATCTGTTAATGACTATCTCTTATACTTTATTTGAATATGTCACTTGAAAATGTGAGTGTATTTGCCAGTAAAAGAACCTGTTTCTAGAAGTTACCAAATATATTCATAAATTTGCCAATTTAAAGCGCACTAATTACTTACTTTTAGCTGCCACTAAAAGTTTAGGTTTCTTTCTCGTTTTAAAAAAATTACCTTATTGTTGTTCAACTGCATAAAAGTCTAGATTTCTAAGAGTTAAGAACTGTAATTAAGTTGGAAAAAGCATACAGCGGGCTCCTTCTCAAGCTCCACGCCCCCTTCCCACCCTGTTGGGAGTAGGTCGACTCCCACCTGCAAGCGGACTGCACAGCAGACCTCGGGAGCCTGGCCAGCTCCTCGGTCAGGAATTGGCCCAACAGAACTGCACTCGGATATGAGCTGGGGCTGTAAACAACTGCAGAGAAACAGCGAGCAAGCACTTTTCCATCTCACACAGCTGGCGCACAAATACATCTCCACCCCGCTCCCTCCACTCCTGCCCTGTTCAGTCTGCTTTCTGTGCCTTATGTGACCTTGTGCCGGGAAAGCCTGGGCCGCCACTGGTGCACGTGTCCGTCCTAATGAACCCCAGCCTTCCACAGCAAGTCCTCCAGGCGAGTGCTTTGCAATTGACAAGCCACAGGCGGAGGTTTTCTGGGACCTCAGCCCTTTGCATAACCGGGGCTGAAGTCCACTGAGCTGCAGGAGAGACAGGCAAGCTTGTCGAACCTGGAGGGGTCCAGCGATTGCTCTGAATGGGGGCCATTCCGTGGCAGCTGCTGCAAGGCCTCTGACGCCTCCTGGGCTCCCTGCTTCTTCCTGAGGCTCTCACAGAGAAGCTTCTCGAAAGGCTCTGTCTGAGGCGTAGCAGGTGTGCGTTCCCTCGGCACCCGTCGGATGCGGGAGCGTGCATGCAGAGCCCTCGCCCCAACTTCCCCGCCCCGGCGGACAAAGTCAAGGATGTTCTCCCAGAGAAGATGCTTTGGGCACAGGGAGTCCGTGGGGTCACCCACAGATCCCTCACATTCTTCCCCAAAACATTATTCTCCTCCTATTACGGGCGGGATCATCAAGGCCAAAGGAACAGAGTGAGAGAGACTTGATTTAGGGGCCATGAAAGTCACCTGTCCCCCAGGTCAGGACCATTTCTGGGGCCTCATTGAGGTTGCCTGGGCCGAGACCGCCGCATACAGGAGACCCATGGGACCTGAGTGCGGACGGCGTCCCTGGGGCTACACAACGCAGAGGCCCTGCTGGGCCGAGCGCCATGCGGTGGGCAGTGGGCCCTCTAGACCGGCAGCCTGTGACCACGTGGGTTACAGCAGCAGGACACCTGTGATCTTCTCTACCCTTGGGGACATAGCGGGTCGCACGGCTGACAGAAGTGCAGGCAGGTTTCGTGTGCTGCAGAGGAGTCCTGACTCGGGTTGCTGGGGCAGAAAGCGAAGGCCTCGTCCGTTGGGTCGGAAGCTCTTGAGCTCCGAAGGCTAGGGCGCCGGGGGAAGGGTGATGACGGGGAAGTGCATTCCTTTAACTGCAGCTTCGTGCTGTTGCGAAAGTTTCTGTTACCAGTCCTGCTGCTCCCCTGCTTCTGCTCCCACATCTTTCAGCATTTCCCTTCCCCCAGTCCCTTTCCTCTTGCAATTGCCTCCCTCCTCCTCACGCACCACTGCCAGGGCTCCGAGTCTCCCTCACCTCCTGCCTGCACGTTGCAGTAGCGAGCTCACTGCTCTTCCCTTCCCCTCCCACCGGCCCTGGGCCTCGTGGTTACTATGGCTACAACGCCTCTGGCCATGGCACGCCCCTGCCCCACCGAATCAAAACGTCCCTCCGGTGCCTATTAGTTTGCCTGGGACACTGTTAATGTGTATCTGTTGTCTCAGCGTAATTGTTAATGGTGTCTCCTCTTACTCTCAAATGTCCTCATTCAGGTGTTACAAAGGACATGGTCGTGTTACTTACCACTTTCTGAATGGATCACAAACCTCCCCCCACCTTCTCAGGCTGGTCTTAACTTCTGTTCCCAGATCCTGCCCCCCCCATTTCATTCAGACCCTGTCACCTACCCAGTGGGCTGCCACCCAACCTGAAAAACATGCTGCGATTATCTCTACCTGTAGGCGTTCCCTCCAGCCAAGCCCCGTTCCTGTCCACCCAGCCAGGACCTCTCTGACAGGGCCGGTGCCCTTTCCCTCCATCAACACCTCGTTGAAGTTCCAGGCTTCTGCCTCTTTAAGGGCCTCTTGTCAAGGGTCATCTGGCCCTCCTCTGACTGGTCTGTGTGTCTGGGCCAGAGGACAGTCAAAGGAGTAAGGTCGGGCATGGGCAGGGTGTCACGGGCTGCCGCAGTGGGACCCGGGAGAGAGGCTCTGGGCAAGCGTGAGTCTGGCCAGGAGAAAAACAGTGGTGAGAATCCCGCTGAATAATTTGAGAGCTGGGAAACCGAAGAACTTGGGGGCCGGCAGACCAATCTTGGGGACCAGAGTCAGAGGAATAGAAAAGATGTGTCTCTTCCTGTCACTTTTACCCTGAATCGGGTGGAAGGCCAACCAAACCAGAGAGGCATGTCTCAGAAACACAGTTCCCACGCCCCCATAACTGTGCCTGTCACCCCCACTCCCACCTTTCTGCCTCCTGGCTCCGTGTGGATTCCCCACAAAAATACAACTGCTGACAGTGATACCACATATATTTTAGGTGTTTATTTCCATTTAACAGTACGAGTCACGCCATTGGCTCACAAGAGCAGTGTCTTCTTAAAAATACAAAACATTTTCATATCTTTGCCAGGACCCCTTCCGAGATTCCAGGGAGGCGAGGAGAAGAGTAGTGACATTACTTCAAAGAAACAAAGTATCATTACTTTCCCAGGATTAAATTGACATTCACAGAGAGGAAGGGACCTAACCAAAGCTTTATATTAAAAAAAAAAAACCAAAAACCACACCAAAGAAAAAACACAAGTGGTATCCATGGCAGAAAAGTTTAAACACATCAATAACTTAAATGCAATATTGTTTAGTATTAAATAAAAGCATTCCCTTTGGAAGGATGATGAGATTGTCTCAGAATGCATCTTACAAAAACCAGAGGAAATGAATCAAGCATTTCCCAAGTTCTGGTTCAGTATGAAGAAGGTGAGCATTTATGGCTTTTGGGGTTGGTGCTTCTTGTCCAAGAGCTTCATGGCCTGCTGGACCCACTTGTCCTTGGGGTCAGCACAGACCTCCTTGGCCTGTTTGGTCTTGAAGCTGTGGGAGAGATGGGAAGCAATTAGAAGCACACCTTTGCAAGTCATGTCCATTTAACCCCCAAATTCCCAGGACCGCCTGCCGTGGGGTGAAGATGCTGCCATGGGCGAGGAGGAAGGGGACGGAGGCAGGATGGGACTCTGGGATTGGCCGCTGCTCTCGACGGCCCAGTCAAGCCGTCCTTGCTCTGGGCTCGAAGGCACTGGCCCGGCCCGGACAAGCTTGCAGAGAGAGCTGAGGGTGAAAATGTCTGCAGTGAAAACACATGAACTGGATGACGGAGGACTCTCTGAGCCTCTGGCTCCATGGAACTCTGGCACAGTTTTTGATCTCTGCCCCCTAAAACTGAAATTTGGGGCTGGGAGAGCGGGAGCTTTGTCTACTTACATCACAGCTTCCTGGGGGCATCTGCTGTTGGTGAGCCTCCTGTAGCTCTCCAGTTTCCGAATAGAGATGCTCTTACTGGCCAGGTTGATGCAGCAGATGGGCGCGCCAATAACTGAATTTTGCGGGGGAAATGAAAGAAAGGATGAGCCACAAATAATATGTAGATATTTTAAAGCATGCTGTTGTAAGGAAAGGAGGAGATTTAGAAGAGGGCAAGAAAATATAAGAGAAGGAGGTAGAATTCATCTGGTCTGAGACTCTGTGCTTCTGTCCTTGATTTGGGGTCCCCAGCCGAACAGTGGGGACCCATCATCACTGACAAAAGTATAGAAAAAACAGGGTCGGTTCAATAAGCTCTACCTCTGTTAGTACAGACCCACATCGCTATGTAACAGTTGCAGACTGTTCCCCAAATGTCCTTCTCTCTCTGCTTTCCGGACACGGGACAGCCTGGCATTTCTTGGCCACTCTTGGTTAGCTGGAACCATGAACCAGAAGTGAGAAGCCAAAGTGACAGGCAGCATTTCTGAGCCAGCGTTAGTCATCCCCAGTGCAAAAACCTCAAGAGCTTTCTTTCCCTTTGTCAGAGTAAGCAGCAAGTCTCCCTAGGGCAACTGCTCCATCGTTAGCCTGGAATTCTGAGTATATGAGCAGGAGGTCGAGCCAAAACATCACAGATGTTGAGTGAGAGTGAGAAATGCGGGTGGCTGGCCATTCAGAGTGACTTGTTACCAGAGCGTGCATGATCTGTCTGCACTGATCACATGCAGTAAATCGAAGGCATCAGAGGATGAGAAAATGAGTTATGATAGAAACACCCAGATTTTTTTTCCCAAACAGAGTCAAAATATCAACTCGCGAGATTCCATGCCACCTCATTCCCTGCCTCTAACCACCATTTCTGAACGCTATCTCAGAATCCAGTAAAAATTCTGGGCCTCCCTCCAAGCACTTTTCCCCCCACGGCCCTGCCCCCAGTGCCCATGGTGCCCGCAGGAAGGGAGGGTCTTTCTTCTGCATGCCCCACCCCCAAACATCGCACAGCAGGGTGCAGCTGCAACCAGGTCACGGCTCCCCTCCCCATCTCTCCCAGCACCCATGTCAGGAAAGAAGGTGGGGACCAGCCCGGGATTCTAGTTCCAGGTCTCCCACTGACTGCAAGGCTGAGAACTTCTTGTTCATGCATGGGGCCCGGGGTGATAGTTTTGGAGGTGGTCAGCTCTACCGCAGGGAGAGAGGGGGCTTACCTCGATGACCGAGCACCTGGGGGCTGAGGGTGGCCACTGCAAGCAGCAGGCACAGCAGGGCTGCGGACACCTTCATGCTGGAGGGCGGGGATGTGAGCTTCGGCGAGGGAGTTGCTGGTGTTGGTGCTGGTCTCAGCCTCTCGACTCCTCCGACGGCTCTGGCTGCCTTTTAAAGGCAGCAGAGAGAGTGGGAGCTTCCAGGGAAACCTCTGCCTCTGCCAGGTCATCGTCAAGTCACTGGGGGAGGTCCTACACTGATAGCTTCCACACCCGGGCAAGTTAACAGTGCTTCAGACAGGCAAAGTCAGGGCAAGGCACTTGGCACATTACCGCCCCGTCTTGGGGCTCAAAATCAGAACAAAAGGGGGCCTGAGCAAGGATATTTATCTGAGAGGGTTGTTCTTAAAAGCTCTCCCTGGCACGAATCATCTGTAGAGGGGAAAGAAACAAGGGAACCAAATGCAGGAAGAGATGGGGAGATCTAAGAAACTTCTCTGGCCCCCGTGTTCACATGGGGGTCTGCAGGACGTGGGAGGTCGGGAAGGGGCCACTCAAACTTCCGTGAGGCTCCCACCCACAGGCAGAGAGGCCCCAGCCGCTCTGAACACTGCCAGCCCTCTGGGAACCCAGGAACGGTAGTGCGTGAGAACCTCACCCCCATCATTCAATCCAGTGGCAGAATCTTCGTGTCCTGGGATGCCCGTGTCAAAGGACATCAGAACTGGGTAGCTCCTTACTGACCTTGACTTTCTGTCCATTTCCCCCCACCCGGCTTTATGGAGGAGTAATGGGTGAATGAAGGCGGTATACATCTAAGGCGTACAATGCAATGGGTTGATACACATATGCATTGTGAAATGATAACTGCAATCAAGTTAATTGGTATGTCCATCACCTCCCTCATCTCACACAGTTGCCGCCCCCTCCCACTTTTTTGGTGTGATGAGAACATGTAAGACCTAGTCTCTTTGCCAAGTTCAGGTATATAGTGTAGTCACCAAGCAGTAGGTTCGACTTCAAGCACTTAGTCATCTTAAGCTGCATCTTCCAAGCAAACCAGCCACAGCCACCCAAGAACTATTTGAGACGTCACTCCATGTCCACTGCTTTATCACCTGTACTTATTATAACACTCAAGAAGTTCTTTGTTTTTGAGTCCAGGCTGGGTATCTCAGTTGGTTCAAACATGGTCTTGATACACCAAGGTTGTTACTGAACAAAAGCGGGGTTCGGCTGCATGCCGCCATCCGTAGGAAAATTCTGGAGGAGAGTTTTAGTGAGAAAAGTAAAAGGTCTTTTATTCAAAGCTGCGCATCTGGGTGGACAGCAGCCTCCTGCCTCGAAGCCCATCTTTTCCGGGAAACCCAGAGGAAAACCCCGCCACCCTCTGCCAGGTCCACCCGAGGCTGCGCCCAGAGGTCCCTCTCCAATCTGAAGTAGCACCCTTCGGACAGTACTCATCCCTCAGGAACTGCAGGCGACCGCTGAGCCACCCTCCAAACAGCTCAGCTTCTCTCCTGGCCACCCCCTGCCGTCCCGCAAACCTAGACCTGCAGGTCCAGAAGGAGGAAGTGCGGTTCTCCCTGCCCGTGGTTTGTATTTCCCGACCAGACTTCCTCACTGGGGGGGTCTGGCCCCCACAGCCAAAGCCGTCCTTTCCCCAGGCTACACTGACAGTTTTGTTCCCAGCACAGCAGCTTCCGCTTTTGCCGTGCAGACCTTTACGCTGTGTCCTCCCGTCCCACCCTCAGCCAGGGACCAGAAGTCGGGAAGGAAGGCAATCGGCCAATTACTCCCTTGCCAATTACTCTCGCAAGCCTCACACATGCTCCGTGCAAGGCCCTCCCACCCCCACCCCACCGCATCTTGCCCGGGGATAGGGGAATCTGTCACCATGCACCACGACTAGCTTGGTTACCGGGGCAATGTGGCTTCACCTGCGGCTCCTCCCGCGACCTCTCCCTCACACTGCAGCACCGGCCGCACTGCACCGGCATCAAGGTTGCGGGTTTGATCCCCCGTCACGGCACATATGAGACTCACCAGTGAGCATGTCAGTGACTGAACGACAAATCGACGTTTCCCTCTTTCTCTCCCTGTCCCCCTTCCCCTCTCTCTCTCTAAAATCAATAAGCTCTAAAAACAAATACTTTTTAATAAAATAAAGAATAAAATTATTCTTTTCGAGCTGGCTGAATGTTATGCTTGTCCCATTTGACAAGCATCTCCACAGAAATACAAGTTAAAACCACGGTGAGATATCAGTCGCTTCACGCCTGTTAGGATGACCATGGTCAGAACCAATGCGCAATACGCCAGCGGCGCCGTGGAGCAAAGTGGCCCCTGTGCCGCGCTGGCGGGAGTGAGCGTCGGTGCGGTCACTACGGAAAACACTGCGGAGGCTTCTGTGCACTTCCAAACTATTTTTTTAGCCCCTAAAGACTTTTATTTTTCCACATGGAATCAACAGCAAATGCCTGCTTATCGAGTGCACCGTAATGGAATGGATGTGTTTGAAGCAGATGGGGGCCCCCAAAACCCTCACACCCCCAGCATTCAAGGAAAACCAGCGATCTCCTTCACCCTCCCTCCCTGAGCACAGGCGGCAGACTAGGTGCCCGACGGCTGAAAAGTGGCAAAGAGAAAGAGAACAAGGAGAATGAAGAACACACGTGCCCTCGAGCTCAACGCTAGACCCCCTGGTAGGAGAAGGCTAGGGGAGAGGCAGCCGGGAATGCACGGGGCTTTTAACGAGGTGCTCAGGTAAAGCCTTTAAGGGGCTGACTGTGAGGAGTTGAATGCTGGCACTGAGGTCCCCTCCCGGCTTGTTCTACATGGTCGAGTATCCAGTGGATTGGTGCAGGCTGAACGGTGAGGTGAGGTGTGCTGAGAGGGACCCTGGGGCCTTGCCTCTGGGTGTGGGGGAAGCGGGTAGGCAGGGTGGGTAACCCCAGGTGTCTGTCTCATCTGGTTGCCCATGGCCACTGTGAGCAAAGGATTAAGACATTCTTGCTGACCTCGATGGTCTCTAAGCTGCCATCTCAACTCGCTGGTCTACAATGACCTACA
This sequence comes from Tonatia bakeri, assembly GCA_004024845.1. NCBI lineage: Eukaryota > Metazoa > Chordata > Mammalia > Chiroptera > Phyllostomidae > Tonatia > Tonatia bakeri. The sequence continues at coordinate 84,009 of PVIA01003764.1, forward strand.
CAGGGACCAACTAGAGGTCTGAAGGCCTCGCTCTTCCGCGTTCTTCCCTGTTCACGCCAGGCGAGGTGGTCTGGCGTGGACTCTGTCTGAAGGGTCCTGGGTGTGAATAATGCTTTGCCACTGGCTAGTGTGAACACCGTGGACAACTTACTAGCCACTCTCCACTGAGTTAAGATGGGGAAAATAATCATGTCTACCTTACAGGGTAGCTGTGTGAGTTAAATTAGTTAATATACACCTATACAGGTGAGGTGCTCGGAAGGGTGGCCGGACACTCCGCAAGCAGAAATTCATACTTCTTATTACCAGGAAACAAGACAGATCTCTCTGGGCCAGGGGATGCTGAACATGGACCCTGCGTCTGTCCGCTTTGCTTTCTCCGTATCTCTCCCCAATTTTCCCACTACTTCCAAGTAAAGACATGTCACTCTAGAGATGGCTTTCAGGGACGCCTGAGTTGCATATATGGAAGAAGTGGTTCTCAAAAGCTGTGTGTGAGCACAGAACATTTTTGACCTTGGAAGCATCTGGCTGACATCATCAAGAGATTATGTTCCCTGTGTAGGAGGGATTTTGTAACTCTGCTGCGGGTCTGGAGGGTCCTGTCAACAAGAGACATTGCATTCTCGAGTTTTTCTCAAAGCCTTTGGGGTAATCTAAATACTACAAACCTCAGTGGGAATAAATAAACTAAACCTTTAGACATCCGAGCTCAGCAGCCGCTCCACCCCGAGCAGGCCAGCTGCTGCAAATACTTTTCTCTCTTTTCCTCGGAAGTGACCCCAGCTCGATGCACTTCTGGCCCGTAGTCTCATGCCTGGGAAATGTGGGGCCCGGGCCAAAAACAACTTTGAACAATGGGCAGGAAAGAGGGCCCCCTCCGTGAAGTCAAGTCTTAGCCTCCTAAGTGTTTTCCAAGGCATGACACATAAACAATGGACAAGGATCCTGGAATCGGGACCCCTGGTTTATTTCTGCAACAGATTTCCTCTCATAGTACAAAGTTATGAACAAATAAAGGAGACAAGAACATTCGTTTTATTCCAACTCTCTTAAAAAAAAAAATCAAGCCTTGGCTGGTGTAGCTCAACAGATTGAGTGCAGGCCTGCAAACCAAAGGGTCACCGGTTCCATTCCCAGTCAGGGCAGGTGCCTGGGTTGTGGGCCAGGTCCCCAGTAGAGGGTGGGTAGCAGGCAACCACTCACTGGTGTTTCTCTCTCTCTCTTTCTCCTCCCCTTCCCCTCTCTAAAAATAAATCAATACATACATCTTTCAAAAACATCTTTAAGAAAAGAATAGCAACCTGAGACTTAGGGATCAGCAACAAAACCCCCAAGGCAAGGTGACCCCTGAGGCTGAGCCAGTTGTACGGCCTTGGTTCCCTGACTTCCTGTCCAGTGAAACCTGGACCACATGGTAGCTCTTGGACTTGGGGTTCACTTCTGCCAACCAGGACCAGGCAGGAGCTGCTCTCTCTCCCTTTCTCAAGATCATGCTCGCAGTTTCTTATTACTTTCGGAGGAAAGTGACCCCCAAACCTATGTCAGTATAAAAATTCTAATGACAGGCCCAGCAAACAGCAAGTTCTCGATAAGATTGCTGACTTAGTGCGACCTACGTGAGCCACTATGTTACTGCCTTTTGCATGTGCTGACTCATTTAGTCCCCCCAACAGAACTATGAAGCAGGTATTCTAATTAAGTTCATTTTTAAAATGAGAAGACAAAGGCCTGGGGAAGTTGAATGGCTTCGTCCTCTGTGAAACCATGTACAGAAGTGAAGGCTGCTTCTCAGAGTTCCCGGGAGAAAAACCAAAGCTCTTTCGTATGAAACATTCTCATGATCAGTTCCATGACTGCACGGAGCCCTCCTGGGGTGACCAGCTTTACCCTTTTGCACAAAGCTGGAAACCGAGGCACAGAATGCTTTTGAAATAGTTCCCCGAACCAACCGGGCATGGTAATGCAGAGCTTATGCTTCAATTATGGCGACCACAAGAATCTCAGTGACTCATTGATACCGATACTTGTTCTTATGGCCTCATATTGATACGGCAGCCTGTGGCCGGGACTTTCTTCTGAGAAGTAACTCGGGGCTCCAGGCTGCTCGTAAATCACAGCTGCCATCCGGAATAGGTGGCCTCCAAGTTCCCTGAAGCAGTGGGAACGAGGCTGGAAGATCCCGGAGGATGTTTTAAGGAACCAGTCACAGAAATAGTTTATTTCAATACTGTCTACATCCTGTTTGCCTTAACACCTCATAGGAGTCTCATCCAAGTGCAAAGGCAGCTGAGGAATGAAGCAAGGCACTTGAACATTTGGTGAGCACTGACAGTTTCCCTCCCAGCCTGTCCTTGGCTCGCTTTTCCCCAACAGATGTTGATGGACCCATTGCTCAGAAGGTTCCATGGAGTCCCTGAATCGACCTAAATGGCCAGGACCTCAGGATGGCAGGCAGTCCTTTCTGCTAGGGGAGGACACTGATCTACTTCATCCACGCAGACCTGTGAACTAAAAGGACAAGTTATTTGCCCCTTGCCCAATTTTTTAAAAGATTTTATTTATTTATTTTTAGAGAGAGGAGAAGGGAGGGAGAAAGAGAGGGAGAGAAACATCAATGTGTGGTTGCCTCTTGCAACCCAGACACATGCTCTGACTAGGAATCGAACCAGCCCTGGCTGGTGTAGCTCAGTGGATTGAGCGCGGGCTGCGAACCAGGAATCGAACCGGCGACCCTTTAGTTTGCAAGCCTGCACTCAATCCACTGAGCCACACCGGCCAGGGCCTGATTTTTATATTAGGAGAAGCACGTGCAATCGACATCCTCACTGATGGAGGGAAGGACAGCAGATACCAGTGCCCAACTGTCCTCAGCCAAGGCCTTCAGGCAAAGATTGTCCAAGCCCCCTGCCCTTGATGAGGCTTGATGCTGCCCTCGGGGAAGTTCCTTTGTCTTTCGGGTCCTGGCTCCTGATTGCCTTTGGGAGGTTCCTGCTTTTACGTTAGTCCCCCTGGCCACTTCTCATGTGGGGGTGGAAGAGCGGTGTGCTCTTGCAGGGGGCTCTGGGGCCTTGAAGGCTGCTGGCTGCTCTGTGGAGCTGGGAAATGGCTTTCACTATGAACTGTCAACAGGTCTTTGTAGTTCCCAGAGCAGGCTCATTCATGGTTTTGTCGGCAATATAACATCATTCTCTTGATAACAGGTTTCTGATCTCCTTCGACCCAGTCAGTTCCATGTGCCAGCAGCCACAGCCTGAGATTCTTTCTAGACACACTCCTTGAGTTACTCTTCTGCTCTCTCCTCCTCTCTCTCTCCCCCCTCCCTCCCTTCCTTCCCCCTTCCCCCATCCCTCCCTGCCTTGATGAGGCCTGAATGGCACAGCAACACTTCCATCTGATTTTTGCCTGGTAGTTGTTTTCTGAAGTTTTATTACTGAAATCTGTTTCACTTATTTTTTCCCCCTTAAATGCCTTCTCTGAAAGTTTGGTATTACAGAAACAGATGGCTTTTCCAACAACGTAAGGCCCTGAATTGGTGGACTTGGCTCCATTCTATTTCTGGTTTGAAGTCGGCTCTTTTCTGAAGCCATCTCTTCCTTGCGGCACTGTGACCACTGACCAGGGCGATGACCAGCCAACGCCCGCCTTTCAAACCTCTGCCTGGAGCTGCACTTTGCGCAGACGGGACCTGATAGCTCTGCACTTTGCAACCTGAACCTCCGCCTTTTTGATGTGAGATACTAGCTCCCTCCTTGCCTGCCGCTGCATCTCTGGTCAATGCTACATATTTTAGGTTTTTTATGGGAACACATGACATGGGGCCAATCCCTCTATTAATCGAGGGTAAGCCAGGCTCCAAACTTTAATGGCTTAACACAGCAGAGGGTTTCTCTCCCCCACGTCACAGATTGGGGTCGACCAGGTGGCTCTCCTCTAAGCAGTGACCAGTGACTTGGGGACAGGGGCTACCTCCACCTGAAAACTGAGCTTTGTAGAGCACCCTGCCTCCAAGGTCAGCGTGACAGAGGAAGATGGGGCTGGAAGTACAGGTTGTGTGTAGGGACTAGATCCGGAAGTAGCTTACATTATTTTAACTCTTACCCAATTGATTAGAACACAGTCACATGCCCTCCCTCCTGCCCCCCACCTTAAATGAAATTTAGGCTGGAAACTGGAGAAAAGCACATGAATATGTGGTGGGCCATTGTAGCCTCTGCCACATCAGCACTGGTGCACATCCAACAGCCGAGTGCAGGAGGTAGGAAAGTTCAAACAGAAGGCCCCGGTCAAGCCCAGAGACTGCACTGATCTGAAGGAGAAACTGTCAAGGACCCGAACAATGTGTCCCATCGCTAGTGCGCAGACACAGCCGAGAGCCGGTTCAGCAGATGCTGTCACCGGTGCGGCTCGGCTGGCTGGGCGTCGTGCCACAAAGCAGGCGTTTGCCGGTCCAGCTCCCGGTCCGGGCACACGCCTGAGTTGCAGGTTCAGTCCCCTGTCGGAGCACATGTGAGAGGCAGCCGATCCATGTTTCTGTCTCTTTCTCCCTCCCTTCCCATCTCTAAAAATAAGTAAAATTAAAATCTTTAAGGAAATCAATGAATCAGATAGGAAGGGCACTTTCCCCACCCAACGCTCTGCATCAGAACCTTGGGTGACGGTACCCAGAAATCTGTGTTTTGATTAGTGTCTAAACGCCTGCCGATGCCAATACGAGAGTCATCGATCGCCTACAACTCTCTGGCGATGGCCCACCAGGAAGAGCAACTTGCCGGAATGTACTAGCCACACCAGCGGCAGCCCCAGTCTCATCTCTGAACGCCATTAAACTCGGTGCTCAGATACGCACCAGCTTCTGTTGCTGGCTGTGGTTTGGGATTTCTCTCCAGGCTTCTCCACCCAAAGGGGTTCAGAGACCCAGACCTGCATGAGGGCAAGGGAGGTGGGGATTCATTGAAACCGAAGAGACGTGGCCAAAGGGAGCGTGAGCAGACCCTGTTCGGGCTCGGGTGCCTGGAGCCCGTCCCTCTGAGCCTGTCCTACTCACCGACACTCTGTTCAATAGTTGCCCCACCAGAGGGCTTGCTGCGTCTCATTACAGGAAAGCGTCTGCCTGCTTCCCTACCATCCCCAGCTGGCTTCCTGGTCTCCCCCCAGAGTGGAGATGACCCTGTGTGTTGGGGTTTGGGGATGAGGACTGGAGGAGAGGCAGAAAGGGCTGCTGGATCTGGCCTGAGCACCGGTGACAGCAGCCAATTGTCACCAATATGTTATCTGATTGCCACGAAGGGGTCTAATTTCTCAACCCCTTGACATTTCTGCTGGGACTTGGATGCAAACCCTCTGCTTCCAAGAAGCTCGGCCTCCCATGGTTAAGGGTCTGTCTGTAGTCCGCCTCGGGTTTAGGATCCTCCCCTCCTGGCTCTTCCTCCAGGTGAAATTTTTAAGACATATGGTTTCCAGATGTGGAGGGAAACGTAGGAGGTCAAGTCCGAGCCATCCCTGGTTTCTCAACACAGGTAATGTTTGAATTACTCTGGATTCAAGGCTTCATCAGAAAGGGGAAACCCATACAGTCACAGGGCTGATGCAATAGACGAGGGGGGGACTGCTGGGTGGGGAACGGGATGACGAGGAAAGGGATGGGTTTGCAGAGGAGGGAGGTGTTTGCACCCACGGCTGCAGCTGATGTCGGGTCTGGAGCTGCAGAGCTGGCTGAGCCCGGCCCCGGCCTACCTGACTCTCTGACTGTCAGGTGAGCCCCACCTGCAGGCGACCCCAAGGCCCGTGGTGCCCTCGTTCCTCCAGAAGAGCCTTTAAAAACCCACCAGTATCAGGTTTCACCCAAAAAACACATCGCGTGAAAATTCATGCGTCATGCATATAAAAACATTCAATTCTATAACAATAGTGGCTTCACTGGAATCTCGACTCCTAAAAATTAAAATAAAAAGTCGCACTGATTCCTTCTCGGAAGGACCTTCACAAGAGCACAGTGAGGCAGAGAGGAGAGGAACATCCGGAAGTTCTGTGGCGACAGCAGTAACAGGATGTGTCCAAGATTTACACTGAAAATCCATCCAAACCCAGGGCACTTCACGGGAATAGGAACAACTTTTAAAAAGATGAAACATTACTTAGGAAAAACTATGCTTCTCATTATGCAAAGCTCATATTTCTTAGAATCACAATAAAACAACCACAGAATGCATCTTGGAAAGGACAGGGAACAGAAATCGTTCCTCAGGCACTGGCTTGGTGTGTGCTGAAGGGTTCTGAGTCTGCATTTTCTTGTCCAGGGCGCTGTGGAATCCTGGGCCCACTCCTGCCTGGGGTCGGCACGAGTCAGCACGGTCTCCTGGAACAGTGTAGTCTCAAAGTTGTGGAGGACAGAGGACACAGTGAGGTGGAGTGTCCTGGGGAGCAAACCAAGCAGCTGAAGCCTGTGGGAAACCTTCCCTGCCCACGAGCCAGGGAGAGGGGGCTGCTCCAGGGGTGGGGGAGGAAGACGGGGCCTCCGGGAAGTGGGGAAGGAGCCGCTTTTGTTGGCCCAGATGAGATCTGGACCGTCAAGGGGCTGGGAATAGGACGTCTTTCTTTTCTGGAACTCAGTTTCCCATTGGGAAATCTCTGGAATCGGGCAGAGATGGTCTAAGCATTTGAGGGTGTAACTCTGACTTAGTCTGGCAGTAACCCTTTCCACTGCCACGGGGAAGCTCGGGGCCAAGGGTTAAGTGCCACGGCTCACGGTCCACTCACATCCCAGCTTCTTTGCGACAGTGACTGCTGGTGACCACTGGTGGCTGTTCTGTAGCTCTCCACCCTCTGGGTGGGGACTGCCCTGCAGGTGAACCGATAGCAGCAGGTGGCCAGAGGTTTAACCCCACCTGCAAGAAAATGATAACAAAAAAAGACTAAGGCATGAGTTGGGGGTTTCTAAGTTGTCAAGTAGGAAACAGAAACAAGGAGGAGTCAGAAAGAAAGACAACGACCCACCCCGCGCCATGTCTCTGTCCTTTGAGGAATTCCTTGAACTCCCGGTCTCACTTGCGTGGACTGTTACACGTGAAAGTACCATCCCTAATAGAGAGGGGAAGGGGAAGGGGTGACGATTCTGGGTGGTGCTAGGAGGGACTAACAGAACACTCCAACTCCCAGGCTGGCTGGTGTGGCTCCGTGGATTGAGTGCTAGCCTGGTAACCAAAAGGCCGCTGGTTCGATTCCAGGTCAGGGCACATGCCTGGGTTGCAGGCCAGGTACCCAATGGGGGGCATGTGAGAGGCAATCACACAATGACGTTTCTCTCCCTCTCTTTCTCCCTCCCTTCCCCTCTCTCTGAAAGTAAATAGATAATTTTTAAAAAAGAATACTCTGACTCCCTAGGGCAAGAAGATCCCAGCTATGGGTCCCCCTTTAGGCTCTGATCTCTGCCTGGTCGTTGGCTGCCCTGCCCCCTGCCACCCCTGCAGAGCCACATCTGCACAGCCGCCACCGAAGGCCCCGCTCTCTGGTCACCCAACCCCACCAAGGTGGGAACTGCACGGGCGTTGTGTTTGCAGAGGTGGGGTCCTGGGAGGAGCCAGACTTGGGGTCCACAGCTGGATTTCTCACCCTGGCTCTGCCCGGGTGCACTGGTGTGCTCGGGCTCACACTCGTCGTCCTCCGAGTTTCTTGATCTCGGGAAAGCGGCTGTGACAGCGGGCGGGGGTGACAGCGGGCGGGGGTGCCCCTCCTGCTCCGAGAGCCCCTAGTCCCCCGCGGGGTGACATGCTTCACGGGGAGCGGGGAGGGGCTTACCTGGCTGTGCGAGAACCTGTTAGTGGCATGCTTTTTGAATATGTTTCCTTGGGCAAGGGAAACAAAGAAAAAGTAAACAAATGGGACTACATCCAACTAAAAAGTTTTGGCATGGTGAAGAAAATCATCAAGAGTGAACGTAAGAAGATATTAGCCAATGATGTATTTCATAAGGAGTTAATATCCAAAGTATGTAAGGAACTCATTCAACGTAACTCCAGCAATAATGTAATTAATCCAGTAATTAACTCCTTATGAAATACATCATTGGCTAATATCTTCTTCCATTCACTCTTGTTGATGATGATGATGGTGATGATGATGATTCAATTAAAAAATGGGGCAGAGGGCCTGAATAAACATTTCTCTAAGGAGGACATACACGTGGCCGATAGACATATGAAAAGATGCTCAACACCATTAATAACCGTGGAAATGCGGAGCAAAACCACAGTGAGATATCACCTCCCACCCGTCAGAATGGCCGTCATGGATCAATCAACAAACAATAAGTGCTGGAGAGGATGCAGAGAGGGGGAACGCAGGTGCACCCCTCGTGGGACTGCAGACTGGTGCAGCCCCTGTGGGGAACAGTACAGGGGTCCTCAGAAAACTAAACATAGAACTACCTTGTGACCCACCAGTTCCACCTCTGGGCATTTACTTGAAGAAACTCAGAACACTGAGTTGAAAAGGTCCGCGCACCCCTGCGTCCAGGGCAGCGTCGTGTACAGTCGCCAAGGTGTGGATACACCCGAAGTCTTCGCCGGTAAACAGATGGGAGGGGAACATGTGGCACGTCACACGAGGGGAGACATCACTCAACCAATAAAAAATAAGTAAAATCTTGCCATCTGTGACGACATGGACGAGCCTAGAGGGCGTTATGCTAAGTAACGTAAGTCAGACAGAGAAAACAAATGCTACACTATTTCACTTATATTTGGAATCTAAAAAACAAACAAACAGACAAAACAGAAACCAGCTCACAGATGCAGAGAACAGACCGAGGTTGCCAGGGATCTGGGTGAAAATGGTTGTATTTTCTATACCTAGAAAATCACCAGTTATAGCAGCAGTGGCAGGGATGTGAGGCATGGCACAGAGAGTGTTGTCAGCCACGTCGTAATAACCACGCGTGGCATCGGGCGGGCCCTGGACTGACTGGGGTGATCAGTTCGCAAGTTACGTAAAAGTCCAATCACTGTGCTGCACGCTTGAAACAAATACAATACTGTGTGTCGACTGTAATGTTTAATTTTTTTTTCATGTACCTTTGCCTGGCCATTTGCTGAGCTGGTTGGAACCTCATCAGGTCTGATCCTGGTCGGCGCACCTACGCGGGCTGTGGGCTCCACACCGGCCAGGGCGCAGACGGGGGCGACCGATCCACGTCTCTCTCTCTCACATCTCTCTCTCTCTCTCTCTCTCCCCCCCCTTCCCTCCTCTCTAACTTCAATAAACACACCCTAATCAACAAAACAAACAAGCAAGCATGAAGATTTTTTAAATGTACTTTTTGCCATAAGAACACTCAGTTTTTTCTTCTTCTTCTTTGGCACACTCTGAGTATTGCCTAAGTATGCTTTGGTCTGTAAACAAGCCCTCAGACACTTGTATAAATATTAGTCCTTCATTTCCAGCAGGGCCTCCCAACTCTTTCCGAGCTCCCTTCACGGGCTTGATGAAGTTTGGCCTCTTTGAACCCATGACTGCTTCACCCACGATGGGCGTGGATGCGAGAAAGGAGAGTCCTTCATAGGAGCGTTCTGCAGTGTGACCTTGAACCTGACGGGGAAGAAACTCGAGGCTTTTCTTCTGGCTTTTACCTTCACATCAGGTTTATCCTTGCCTCGGTGACTTGGCTCAGGCTACTCTGTCAGCCCTTTTTCAAGTCTTCCTAACTGCCCGTTACAGAGATTGGTAAATATTCAGTCTCCAGCCCACCCCTCTCTCCACGGAGTCTTCCCGGACCACTTTGATGTTACCGCCATGACAGTTCAGTTTCAAACCCAGTGCGTATAGTCCATCTACTTAGTGCTTCCCAGAAAGACAACCTGACTATCCCTTTGTGTCTTCTGGTCCAGGAGGCAGCTGACAGTCATGCAAAGGTTTATTTTGGGGCTCTTGATTTTGTTCTATTGATCTAGGTGTCTATCTGATGCAGTACAATACTGTTTTAGTTACTATGGCTTTGTAACGTAGTTTGAAATCAGGAAGTGTGATGCCTCCAGCTTTGATCTTTCTCAGGATTGCTTTGGCCATTTGAGGTCTTTGAGTTTCCATATGAATTTTAGGATGTCTTTTATCTCCGTGAAAAATACCACTGTAATTTTGAAGGGTTTTCATTGACCCCATAGATGGCCTTGGATAATATGGACACTTTAACAATATTAATTTTTCCCATCCATAAACACAGCATACCTTTGCATTATTTTTTTTTCAATTCCTTTCCTCAAAGTCTTATTGTTTTCAGTGTACAGGTCTTTCACCTTCTTGGTAAAATTTATTCCTAAGTGTTTTATTGTTTTTGATGCTATTGTGAAAGGGTTTGTCTGCTTCATTTCATTTCATATATTTTGTTATTATATGGAAATACTACTGATTTCTGTGTCTTCATTTTTGTATCCTGAAAGTTTACTGAATGTGTTGATTACTTCTGACAGTTTTTGGTGGAGATTTTATTTCCCATTGATAAGACTATACCATCTGCAAACAGAGAAAATTTTACTTCTTCCTTTCTGATTGGAGTGCTGCTTGCATATTTTTCTTGCCTAACTCCCCTGGCGAGGACTCCCAGTTCTGTGCTGCGCCGGAATGGCCGAAGTGGTCATCCGTATCTTGTTCCCAGAGAAACATCTTTCAACATCTGAGTTGGTGTCAGCCGGTTTGGTGTGCGTGTTTCCATTTTCATCTGTCTGAAGATGTTTTCGGGGTTTTCTTTTCATTATTTCTTTGGCCCATTGATTGCTCGGAGTGTGCTTAATCTCCATATTTGTGAATTTCCCAGGTTTCCTCCCGACGTTGGTTTATAGTTACACACCATGAGGGTCGGGAGAGATACCCAGCATGGTTTTGATCTTAAATGTGCTTGTTTTGTTAAAAATGACTTGTTTTGCCCTGTTCCGTGGTCCGTCTCGAGAACGCCCTGTGTGCAATGGGGAAGAGTGTCTGTTCTGCTGCTTTGGGACAGAACGCACCGCACGCATCTGTGAGGAACCTCTGCTCTAATGTTCGCATATTGATTTTCCGTCTGAAGGATCTATCCATCGTCCAAAGCGGGTACAGACGTCCCTTAAAACTATCGCACTGCTGTGCCCCCTTCAGATCCTTTAGTATTTGCTTGATATACAACACTTAGGTGCTTCAATATCGGGCACATATATATTTGTCACTATTATACCCTCCTGATAAATCAACCCATTTGTCCTTATCTACCGACCTTCCTTACCTCTCCTCACAGTCTTTGGCTGAACGTCTGTTTTGTCCGACACCCTCGTGGCTGCCCCCGCGCTCTTCCGTGCTCACCCGCGTGGACTGTCTTCTCCCTCCTGTTCACTTCAAGTTCATGTGCATCCTCCAACCTCAGATGAGTCCCTCGTGGGCAGCAGATAGTGGAGTCTTGTTTGTTTGTTTGTTTGTTTGTTTTTTAATCCGTTCATCCACTCTAGTCTTCGGATTGGAGACTTTAATCCATTTCCATTTAGAGTAACTGTGGGCAGGTGAGGACTTAATCCGCCCGCCCGATGGACCGTTTCCTGGTTGGGCTGCACTCCTCGGTTCCCCTCTTCCACTCCTGCCGCCTTCCTACGGGAATCGGCGCTTTCTCATGGTGGAGGGCTTCGGTTCCCTTCTCTTTGTCTCCTGTGTGCCTACTGTGAGTGTTTGCTTTGCGGTTACTACGAGGTTTACGTAAAACACCTTATAGCTACAATAGTCTATTTTACGCTGATAACAATTTCAATTGGGTCCAAAAACTATACCGTTTTACTCCCTTTCATGTTTGTGATGTTATGACTAACCTCTTTTTTTGCATTGTGTGATTATTAACGAATGATTGCATCCATAATTATTTATTTTTATTATCTTTTTTAGTTATTGATTTGAGAAAGAGAGAGAGAGATTTCTCATTCCACTTATTTATGCACTCATTGGTTGATCCTTGTATGTGACCAGGGATTGAACCCACGACCTTGGAGTACGGGGACAATGCTCTAACTGACTGAGCTTCCGGGCTAGGGTGCTGTATTTATTCTTAATACTTTGGCCTTTGAACCTTTATTCTAGTGCTGGGGTCCAGCCTCGGCGGGTCTCAGGATCCCTGAAGGAGGAACGGCTCGGGCGAGGCGAGACACCCAGTGGGGCGCCAGAGCACAGCCAGGCTCTCTGGACCCGACTGACTCACCAAGAAAAAACAATCTTTATTTTTACAGGGGAGATTATATAACATTCAGTGCATAGTGTGATTATTAAAACAAAAACAGTTGCCATAGAAATAATTTTGAAAAATACAGAAGGTTTTACAGATCAATCATGTTAAACAAAGAAATAACCGAAAAGTACAGGAAGTCCCACAGATCAACCGCAAATTAAACAAAGATTATTTTGACCAAGAGGGTCATTAATTAGATAGCCAATGAAGCTATATGAGCACAAACTTTCAAATGCTGATTATAATTAAATATCTACTAAATTTCAATAGATTGGTCTAAATCAAAGGGGTACAAGGAGTGATTTAAAAATTAGTCATTGTTTATAAAAATCTAGGGGGGCTATATTATGTTTCCATGTATTGAGATTATTATATTTTAATTAAAACTCCTTCCTCCTCTTTCTACCTGGTCCCATCAACAACCGCTCCTGCCCAGGGCACGGGAAAGGCAGTGGTTCTAATAAATCTTGAGCTTTTGAATGGTGACTCCTTAGACATCCCTAGCAACGGCTTCTTCCAGTGTTCTGGCAGCTAATCTGCCCATAGTTTAATTCTATCCTTAACTTTCCAGGTGGGGGGAGTGGGCAGCATTAGGGTTATTAGGGGCTTCTAGTTAGTGGTCAGCAAGTCATTTCATGCAGAATCAGAGGCATCGTGCAGGGTTTTTTGTTATAAAGCACAGGTGTCCAAAAATCTCACCACCTGATGCTAACAGGGACAGGCATACGGGAAGAGATAGACAGGAGACGCGGCCACAGCAGCTTCTGCTATGCAAACGCGTCCCACTCGACCCGACTGTGTCAAAGGTCAGCTGTTGGTCGGCTCTCGACATTCTAGAATTAAGTGGTTCATATGCTGTCACGTTACAGTATTAGAATATTCTCAATCTGACTGCACACCGATCTTTACCAGCATGTTGCATATTTCCACGGGTTCTCATGTAACAAATTAGTGTCCTTTTTATTTCAGCCCAAAGAACACCTTTTGGTGTTTCTCATAACACAGGTCTAGTGGTGACGAGTCCCCTCCAGTTTTGTTTGTTGGGGAAAATCTCCCCTTCGTGTCTGAAGGGCGATTCCGTCGGACGGTGTTCTGGGTGGACCGGTTTCCCCTCGACGCTTCGATGCTGTCAACCCACTCGTTCCCGACTTAAGGTTTCCGCTGAGGAAACTCGCCAGTAGCCTTCAGGGGTTGCCCTGGAAGTTACCAGCTCCTTTTCTCTTCCTGCTCTTAGAAATATCTCTTGTCTTTGGTTTTTGACCGTTTTATTACACCATGTCTCGGAGAAGATCCCTGAGTGTGTTTGGGGTCCTACGAGCGTCTTCTCCGTGTAGACCACCTCAAAGGCCCTGTCTTCTCATTTAAACTTTTTTCCTCCTTAATCCATTCTGCTGCTGATCCCTCTGCTGCATTTCTCATGCCAGTCATGGTGTCTCCAGTTCCAGGGTTCTTTGTGTGTGTGTGGTTTCTATCCGTTAAACGTCTAGTTTTGTTGTTGTGCTGTTTTCCTTATTTTGTTGAGCTGTTTTTCCTTGTTGTCATGTGGCTCCCTGAGCTTCTTTAAAATGGCTATTCTGTGCCCTGGCTGAGTAGCTCAGTTGGTTAGAGCATCAGCTAGATACATCAAGGTCGTGGGTTCGATCCCCATTCAGGACATATACAGGAGGAAACCAATGAATGCATCAGTATGTGAAACAACAAATTGATTTCTCTCCCCCCCCCCGCCTTTTCTCATCAATAAAATCACTATTTTTTAATTCTTTGTCAGATGAATTATCGATTTCCTTCTCTTTGGGGTCAGTTATCAGAAGATTACTGTGGTTCTTCAGTGGTGTTATAACTTCTTGATTTGTCGGGGAGGGGTGTCCTGAAATCTTGTATTTTTAAAGTAAATGTTACCTGCTCTGGTTTTCAGTGATCGATTTCAGGAAAGAAATACCTTCATCAGCCCTGCTAAGGATTTTGCGGCTTTCTCAGAAGGGCTATGGTGCGCCTACTCCGAGCTTCTTGCTCCCCCTGGTGGCGGATTTCTGCAGTTTGCCTGCCGTCTCTCAACCCTGCGGCCCACGAGGCCAATGCTGACAGCCTCTCTTTGGCTTTCTCAGGGGTTAAAGGGGAAGTTTGTGTTCTCTCCCTGGCCCACAGATGCAGGCCCGCGTTCTGTGCACACTCCCAGGACGTCTGCCAAAGCTCTATGTCACAGAACTGGCTGGCAAGTTCAGCGTCCCAGCCACGAGAGGACCCAGGAAGACGGGCGCACACTCATCTGTGCCTCCGGGTGTCCGGGGAGCTCCCAGAGTGGACCGACGGGAAGCGGGGCCTTCCCCGTTTCAATACCCTCAGTCGGAATCCTTGGGGGCGCGCTGATGTTTTTAAAGGAACTTGGGTGACGTTAACGCACAGGGAAGTTAGAGGCTGAGTCCAGGACCCATGAGCCCACTGATGAAAGGTGGTTGATATGAGGTTATCTCAGGGTTTGCACACAAACCCAGGTCCAGATCTCCAGGGCCAGGCCACCGTGCCCAGCTGCCCGTTGTTAACTGTCACCTGGTCCCTGGCTGTGGGAGTCTGAGTCCCACCCCCTTCCCGAGAAGCAGCCCACATCCAAATCCAGTCCCTGGAAACTGTGATATGTCACCCGACTTGGCAAAGGGAACTCTGCAGATGTCATCAATTGAAGGATGTTGAGATGGTAAGATTATCCAGACAGAACCAGTATCATCACAAATGTTCTTTTAACACGGAGCAAGGAGGATAAGAATCAGAGATGAGACGTGAGGACAGAAGAGGAGGAGCAGGAAGAGGAGGGAGAGGAGGAGGATGAGGAGGGGGCAGAGAGAATATTCAAAGAGGCTTTGAAGAGGCAGGAAGGGGCCATGAGCTAAGGAACGTGCAAAGCTTTTATAAACCGGGAAAGGCAAGAAAATGGATTCTGCCTCAGTCTCCAGAAAGACTTCTGACCTTCAGAACTTAAGATAATACATTTGTGTTGCTTTAAGGCATTTATTTCATAATAATTTGTTACAGTAGCAATAAAAAACTAATGCCGACTTTTGTGACTATAGGTAGGGTGCTGCTGTAACAGTTAAAAAAAAAAAACATAGACATGGCTTTGGAATTTGACGATGGGCAGAGGCTGGGGAGATTTTTAGCCTGATAGAAGAAGCCCAGATTCCCTGGAATAGACTCTTGGCAGCAACAGAGAACGAATACACTCTACTTGGCATTCCCTCCCAAAACAAAGCCTGTTGCCAATGTTCTGTGCTCACATTTCTTCAAGCATGGAGCAAGGAATCCCAAGCATAACTAGTTTCAAAATTTCCTGAAAGTAAATAGATGTGGCTTGAAAAGGGAACGTGAGCGGGTTGTTTGGGGGAGTTGAGCACACGGGTCAACGCCCTCGTGGGCTCCCCTTCCTCCAGACCGCACGCCTCCATCTGCCTGGCATGAGAGGGCCCGGGCTCAGTGAACTACATGACGACGTCCCACTGGCTTGCGCTCCACTCCCTGTGGCCCCGGGTACCCCCAGCCGTGAGAGATGTGCTCCTGACTGGTGGCGGAGGCCGCAGACGCAGGAGGGGAGGGGCCGGGAGGGCCGCACGCCTGGCACAGGGGGCAGTGAGTTCCAGCTGTAGCTGACTGATGCCTCAGAGCCCTTGGGAAAGTGTTACTTGAAGCTTTGATGGCACCCCTGGAGGGAAGCAGGACCCCCTCTCCTCCTCTCCTGCTCCAGCCAGGAGGCACTGAAGTTTCCCAAGAGACAGCCTCTCAAATCTGAAAATCTAGGCCCCACTGGGCCCCTGTGTGTAACACACCATCGTCCCTGTTTCATTTACGGAGACTCAGAATGCCCAGCCCGCCCTATGCGGTCGGTGCCGGTTCTGCAGCTAGAACCCGCATCCCTCTGGCCAGCCAGGGTCCTTCCCCCCAGCGCCGCACGCTCTGCCAGAGGCTCCTGGCAGCCGCCACCCCCTCAGACTGGGAAGGTCAGCACCACACAGAAGTCATCCAGTGAGGCCAGATGCACGCTCACAGCTGGGACTGCCTGTGCCCAGATGGGTCCGACGCCCCCCCAGCAGGTCGATGCCACACAAGGGGGCACAGACCTTAGGCGGGCACTCAGGATCAAAAGGGCTGTCCATGCTCTGGACGTGGCCCCTGAGGGTCACATCGACAGCCTGGCTTCTGGCTGAACCAGGCAGCCAGGAGGACAACCTGCCAAGTGGCCCTCGCCTTCCCCAGCATCTGTTCGGGAGCTGGAGACACCGGTGGCTTCGCCTTGGAAAGCAGCAGCAGCCAACACTGGGGTGGCAGGAGCCCGGAGGCCCGTCCTGGGAGGAGGGGGCTGAGCCGTCTCCATGGTGCGTATCTGTTCGTTCCCCTCCCTCTGCTTTTCTGTCTCCTCCTGGGTCGAACCAGCAGATGCTCCAATGAGCCCACCAGAGAGACCCCGGGAGGAACACCGCTCTGCCACCCACCCCCCGTCCCGTTATTCCCCGGGCTCCCAGGAAAGTGGCTGTCACCCAGAGCACAGCTGTGGGCACCTCCTTCTCCGGCCCCGTGGGGGCGACCGTGCAGCTGGCAGGTCGCCGGCTGCAAACACGGGTTTTGTTCTGACACAGCTGGGCCTTGACCTGGATTGTGGGAGCTCTCCTGGTCTCCCCACTGTGGTCACCTCAGGACACCTCGTCCCTCTGCTGGAAGCTGTTGAGGAGCCACTGGACCCCTCTCCCCCGGGCTGTGGTCACACGGGAGAGAGGGATGCCTTGTTATGGGATGCCGGCTCTGGACGGGGCGTCTGGAAACAGGGCAGAATTCCTTTCCACCCCAGTTTCTCAGACGCAAGTATATAGAGGTGCCACTGGCCCTGAGGCTGGTGGCCACGTGCCCAGAGGGGCAGGCGACCCTGGGGAGGGGTGTGAGTTCTTCCCAAGGCCCTGTTTGTACGCTGGGGGCAGGAGCAGGGAGCTTATTCTTTCAGGAGTCTTGTTACCAAACAGAAATTGGGGTCCTACTGCCCGCCGCCACCCTCGAGGCAGAATTCCAGAGGCAAAGTTTTAGTGGTAAAGGAAAGGAGTCTTTATTCAAAAGCTTCACAATTTTGGAATAACTGTTTTCCATTCACATTAGTCCCTTAAGCCTATCAATTAAGGCCAAAGTCTTTAATTGCAGCTGTAATCTCCGAAACCTACCAATTAAGGCTAAATCCAGCACCTGAGTTCTCCTAGCGTTTCCCCCCGTCCCCGTTCGTTTTAATTATCTTATTTCTATAAGGCTCGTTCAAAAACTAAAACAACAAAAGACGCAAAAGCTACACAGTTTTGGAAGAATGTCAGGCTTCTGCCTCAGAGCCCGACCGCTCTAGACAGAGCACCCAAGGGAGAGGCCTGCCACCCTCAGCCAGGCCGGCCGGGACCTGGGCTGCGCCGAGGTCCTTCCCATCCAACACCGTCCGCTGGGAAACGCAGGCGGCCGCGGCAAGCCGTCCGATTGTGCAGCCGCAACTGGGGGCAGGCTTTGAGCCAGAGTCCGGCAGTCGTTTGTCTGTGTGTGGCCTGCAGGTTACGTTTTCACCACGTCCGCCGGCGCTTGTCTGGGCCACAGTTCTGTGAGCCCACACGCTCACTCTAGCCAACATGAGTAAAAAAGAAAACATCTCTGGAGAGCGCCTTTGAAAAGGGGGAAAGACCCAGTGATGACACGGCAGAAGACTCTCAGACAGCCAACAAAAAGAAAGCTGCGTCTCAAAGAAAACACCACGAGTCCCACTTAAATTCCGGCTTCCCTGCCACACGTGACTCACGTTCTCCGAGCCCGTTTTGTACAGTCGTGGTGACCAGCAGTCCCGCGAAGCCACGGAGCCTTCGGAACTGCTTCGCCACGTGGAGACCAGGCACATTGCACTGAAAGACAAGCCTTTGGAGTTTTTCAAAAGAAAAAAGAAAAAAAAACCCATGAACACGAAGAACAGAAGCAGTTATTGGAGGCCCCCGAGGCAACAGCGTGTCTGCACCGGGACGTCATTCTCAGCAGCTGGCCTCGCGGCTGAAGCTGAGAAGCCCTTTACTGCTGGCGGAGAGGGGGTCCCGCCGCTGCTGGGGACGTTGGTCGGGAACTTGCAGGAGAGGCTGCGGGTCAGAAGGTGGCACGTGTTCCCCTTCTGGCCAGCACCATAACCAGATGACGAATCGATGAAATAGCAGAAGATACCGAGGCGAAATTGTTAGGATTAACGAAGAGTCGCCGTGGTGCAGAATCCACGCTGTTGGGAGTCTGCCGGTGTTGACAAGGCAACAAGGTTTGCTTTTGTGGGCTGCACTTTCCAGGAGGACGTGAGCGAGGACAGGATACATTACCTGCACTGTTGCTGCCGGCCAACACACACCTGCAGAGCTATTCAAGTCTCTGGGCGACTGCGCATCGGGAAAACTGAATCGGTCATTTTGTATCTGTATCCGCAGGGACAGAGCGGCTGCCACCAGGACAGGACGGCTTTCTGGCTTCACTAGTCGGGTCCAAGAGGTCGCTTCTGAATGGGAGTCTAGCACTGTGTCATCCACAGAGCAGTGCTGGCCAGCCAAACAATATCACCCGAACTGAACAGCGTTTTGCAGGATGTGATTAAAATGACCAGCCACGTCAAACGAAGCACGTACCGTAACTCACGCCTGCTCACGCGTCCCCTGTGAGGGGATGGACACAGCGCACACGTGTCCTCCCTCGCACACAGCAGCGAGGTGGCTCACTGAAGGCAGAACGCCGGCCAGAGTTTCTGGTTACGAGAGCCGCCCCAGACGTTCCTTTTAGAGAAAGTCACCGCTGGCAGCACATTTTATTGACACAGAATGGCTTCCAAAACCGGCTCACGTGTGTGACTGCTCGGCCTGCTCAGGGAGCTCACTGTGCCACCGCAGGGGAGAGGACAGCTGTGTTCGTGTCGGCAGATACAGGGGCTGCATTCAAAGCCAAACCCGGCGCCGGGGCCGTCTCTCTCCCAGCTGGTGCACCATCACCTGTCTCAGCTTTCAGAAGAGTCCAAGCATCACTGCCCAACCATGAGGGACCCCCGCACTGGGAAGGAGTGGATCCGCTGCCCATGGGTGCGTGCCACATGCTGGAAGAAGATCGACGGCTTGAGGTTGCAAATGACGGTGGCCTTAAAAGTAAGTCTGAGATGACTTCAGATCCCCCCCGAGTTCCGGGCGAAAGCCGAGTTGGAATACCCTGTGGTGCCCACAGATGCACTGAGGACCCCACTTCCATTCCCAACGTCCCATCTTTGTGAAGCTGGGTTCTCTGCAGTGGCAGCGTCCAAAATGAGATTATGGAGTAGGCTGGATGTAAGCAACACACTTGGGGGTCACTGTCTCCCATCACCCCCGATGGGACCGTCTGGTTGCAGGAACACCAGCTCAGGACTCCCACGGACTCTGCATTGCTGTATAATTATTTCATTATATGTTACAATGTAACAATAATAAGAAATAGAGCACACAATAAATAAATGTAATGCACTTGAATCATCCAGAAACCACCTCCCTCCCCACCCCCATCCCTGTCTGTGGAAAAAACTGGCTTCCACGAAGCCGGTCCCTGGGTCCAAAAAGGTTGGGGACCGTCCTGGTGTGGCAGGACCAGGGAGCACAACTGGGGAGCTCACAGCTGCCTCTTCCCGGGGGAAAGTTAACCAGTTAACCAATCTGCTGGACTTTGTCAGAACAAAAGGGAACCTCCTTATAAAGACTAACAGATTTCTTTTTTTAATCAAACACTAAATATTTTAAGCAAAATCTCCCCGATGGGCTTAATTTCTGATCTTTGTGAGCTCTCTCCAGCTAAGCACAAAATGCAGACAAGCAACAGTAGCTCAAAGTGTATCCTCCGGGTGCCTCACTTTCGGGTTTGGCCTCGAACAAGGAGCTGAAATGAACCAGACACGCTGACCTGTATCAAAATGTTAAACATTCTCAGCGTCTAGTCTTTGAAGACGGAAGGGAAGTGTTACCTGGCGACAGCCTCTGTGGGGGTGGGAGGGAGGTCCCGGCTCCAACCGCCTGGCACCCCCTAGTCTTGGGCTGTGGTCCCAGTGGACAACAGAGCCCTCCTTGCTTCAGCCTAAGTTTGAGAATAAATAGGAGGAAACAGGCAGGAGGACCAGACGCTTGTGGGAGTAGTAAGCCAGTATGCGCTCAGGAGATTTAGGTCACTCCAGTAAAACAAGCTCCCCGATAACGAAAATGATCCTTAAAAGTGAGAGTTGCTGAGCCTTCTCGGAAACCATCCTTGGACGGTGCGGCCGTTCTCAAGTCGCCAGGCTGAGGCCCAAACGGTGCTCTATCCTAAGACGCTGAGCGGTCCCTAAGTGCCCTTCCTGACAACAGGGCTCGAGGCAGGTCTGGCCATGAGGGTGATGCCGGTGAAAGCACAGTTCAGATGCCGGGCTCAGACGGGGAGCCGCTCACGCTGTGGACAGACCAGGGGGTGTCAGCCTCGCGGAGCCGGGGGAGGGTTCCCAGGAAGAGGGACCGTCCGGAGACGGTCGGAGACCTTGCACCGGAGGCAGAGACAAAGTCGTGAAACCAGCGGACATTCAAGAGGAGGAGCCAGGTTCCTGTGGAGGTCCAACCCGGGCCTCACAGCAGTGGGGCGGAGGTCCAGTTCACGGGGCCGTGGGTGTGTGGAGGGGGCAGGAAGCCACTGTGCGAAGACGGGCAGGAAGCCCAAACCCCAGCACGGGGCGGGGGGCAGTTTAGGTCCCAGCCGGGCCTGACTCCTTGGGAGCTAAATCCTGGTTCCAGCACTTGGTAACCTGCTGTGCCCCGCGAGGCCTGGCTTTCCAGACTGCGGTGTCACAGAACCAGGATGCTCTTTGCCACCGTGTGTCGCACGGGTTCGATGAGGTAGCATCAGAGCTTTAGAAGGGCTCTCTGCGGCCCAAAAGGTGCTCTATCTGGTGCTCTAAACGGTGCTCCAACGGTGGCCAATCTGGAGAAGGTGGGGTAATGCCAGAATGGACCACAAGGTGGAGACAGACTCCAACAAATGAGCAGCGGACCAGGCCTGTCTGGAAAGGGTTTCCAGGCTGACGTCCACTCCCCAGTAGCTAAGCGCCTCGGGCTGCTGATTTTTCTGTTAAGAGTTTTAAAGGCGTGAGGTAGTTCTTGAATTGTGTCATGAGAGACGTGGGTTTGTTGCCTCCGGGATGGGGGGTGGGGTGTCCACGGGTGCTCAGTGACTTGAGGGCCCCAGATGCGCAGGCATCTCCAGTGAGCTCGGTCTTCCCCTTTCAAAGTTCAGTTCCCAGGAGGGAGGGTGCACCGGCTGGGCGTCCTTAGTCCTGGCAGGGCGTCCAGAGACCAGCCCCTGCGCCTAGGAGACAAGCCCTCTGTGCCCCCTTTCTGCCCTGGCTCTCCGCCCTGGGCTTTGGAGCCACAGTCTGCCCTGGTGGCCGAGGCAGGTTCCACAGACTGTGGTTAAGCTGGCTGGGGGCCCAGGTGGGTTTCTAAGCCCTCCAGTGGCCGGGCCCACTGCTGCCTTGCTGAAGTCAGCCTGTCAGCCTGGGAGAGCTGGTTCTGGTGGCCCGGGCAAGCCACAGGTGCTGGTTCGGGCAGGGCAGGAGTGCTGGTCTCCCTCCAGCTCCTTAACCAGTACTGCGAGGGCCCGTTCAACCTCTGGGCCTGGCTTCCCCAGCTAGGTCACAGGCCCCCGGGGAAAGCCACTGGAATGCTGGCTACCTGGCTGGGAGCACACCAGCCAGCAGGTCCGGGCGTTCCACTGCACCCAGGAGGCCGCAGCGACGGCCCTGAGAGCCAGCTTCTGCAGGTGCTGCCGTCTCCATGTGGGTGCTTGGGCCCCCCCTCCCCCACCCAGCCCTCCCTGGGGCCCAGGCAGTGCCGCAAAGGCTGCCGGGCACCACATTCAAGGTCAGTCCCAAGGGCGTGACTCCCTGCACTTACCAGGAGGCAGACCCATCCCACATGGGGTCCCTGGTCCCTTGTCCTGTCCCTCCTAGTGAACTGACAGTTCCCAGTTGTGACCCTAACCTTCCCAGAGGAATGCCCCGTCCTTGTAACCTACCAGTCCCCTGGGAGGCTTGGCAGGGACCAGCAGATGTCGCTGTCTGTTACTGTCGACACGGAGGGAGAGGGGTGGTACAGCATCACCTGGCTGTGCCATCTCGGAGGTTCCTGGGACAGTGTGGGCTGCGGTACTCCATCCTGCCTGTTGTCACTACCCATGGAGGGCCCCACGGAATTGCTCCAAGTCCCTTTTCCTCTGCAGCAGGCAGCGGTGGCTTCAAAGACTGAAACCCTTACCAGGGCCTAGGGGACCATGTAGGACCTGACTTGTGCCTACCTTGCAGCCTCTTTTTTTATTAAAAAATAAAGGTATGTCTTTTATCTTATAAAGGTATTTATTCTAAAGTAAGGCCTCTTAGGGGGTACAATTCACAGTGATACGCCCCCTGCTCTGTGGGACGGTCTCTGAATTGTGACAAGCACCCACAGCTGTGTGACTGCCACCGTGATTGGGACTATGTGTGTGGCCCCCAGAAGTCCTGGCGCACCCTGGCCCTGGCACACCTGCTCTCTGTAGCTTCCAGTCTCTCCTTGTGACTCTCCTGACTTTGGGGTTTGCACTCACCTAGTTCCCCTTCAGCCCCCCGCCCACCGTGGTCTCTGATCTCGTAGGTACTGCCCCTCTGCTCAGAGTCCCCCGAGTTACCACCTCTCCGTCATCTTTCTGCTGGCACCTTGTCCCATGCTCCCGGAAGCATCCCTGCCCCACCCCCACCCCAGCTGCACCCCCTGTTTTTACCCTCACAGTGACCCTGTGTGGGACCAGAGGTGACCCCTGCCTGTCAGGCTCTAGATCCCCTGCAGACAGGGGCCTGTGTGTTGTACCCATTTCTGTTCCCCGAGGACAGAGGGCGCTCCATCAAAATTTTTGGAAGGAAGGGAAGCCCCTATGAGAGAGGAGTTCCTTCTGGCCACTTGCGGGCACCAGCCTTGGGCATGCATGGACAAGAAGTCCCCCCCACCCTGCCCTGTCAAACTCTGGGAACTGAGACTCACACTGACAGCCAGGAGGAGAGGCCCCACACGAGACAGGACCCCCTCTCCTGGCCCGGGGATCTCTGAGAGCACGAAGCTGCTGAGAGCTGTCCATGTGTGTTTGTGTCTGTGGGTGTTTGCAGACTCCTGCATCCA
Organism: Tonatia bakeri; assembly: GCA_004024845.1. NCBI lineage: Eukaryota > Metazoa > Chordata > Mammalia > Chiroptera > Phyllostomidae > Tonatia > Tonatia bakeri. The sequence goes on from PVIA01003764.1 coordinate 107,448, forward strand.
CCTGGTCCCTGCAGCCAGGAACCTGGGAGTCTCTGCAGGGTTTCCTGTGTCACAGTGTCAGCCCCTGTCACTACCGCCCCTTAGACTGGCTGTCAGGGCGCAAGCCCCACCCCCTGGCGACTCCTTAACTCCTCCACTCCCGTCTTCCCAGCCACAGGGGCCCTGTGCCCTGCCCTGGACCTGCCTCAGCCTCCCCCTCCCTGCATGCCTGCCTGCTTGCCCCGTGTTCTCCGGTCACACTGTGCTCCTTCAGCTGCAGAACCTCTGCCTCTCCCGCCCGAGCCTCTGCAGGCCCTCAGAGAGCGGAAGCCAGCGCACCTTCGAGGCTTTCTCGGGGCTGCGGCTGCCCGCAACCGTGTTTGTCGGCTGACCCTGCTCTGCTTCTGCTTTTCCCCAGAGTGCGCCTAGCCTCGCTGGGCCGCAGAGCGGCGCACCCTCTGGGCTAGGGCTTCCTCTGCTCTCCTGAGCTGGTGGGACCCGGAGGCCCCCGGTGGGTGCGCAGTAAACGGGGGCTGCTGACCTTCTACGTGCTCCCCCTCTGCTCCGGACAGCTCAAGGGGCCTTTCTCCAGGAGGCCCGCCCTGCCTCGCCTGCCAGGGGGAATCACGCGGCTCTCCTCGGTCTCCGGTGCTCCCTAGGCGACAACTACTGAACGCTGCTCCTTCGTGTCCCCATCTTTCAGTTTCCCGCCCTCTAAAAGCCCTGGAGGCCGCCAGGCTGGCCTCTCTCTCGCCAGGAGTGCTGGCTGCACTCACCGACACTTTTTCTCCTTAATTAGATAATAAGTAATTAATGAGAAGCCCAGGGGCTTAGAGAGTGCTATGAAGAAACAGATTTTTTTTTTCACTTCTCCCTCCCTTTTCTCTGGTAGGGCCAGGACGGATCTCAGACCACAAAAGGGTTCTTGGGCTGGACGCCCTGCAGACCGCTGGCGCCCAGGGGGCGGGGCCAAGGCCGGGGCGGGCGGGGGTCTGGGCGGGGCAAGGGCGAGGGCGGGGCTGAGCGGAGTGGGGCGGGGCCTGAGGCCGGTTTGCTTCCTGGGCTGGTGGCGGCTTGGGCAGCGGCACGGAGCAGGTCTCGCGGCCGAGCCATGCCGGCCGCACGCGTGGAGTACATCGCGCCCTGGTGGGTGGTGTGGCTGCACAGCGTGCCGCACCTGGGCTTGCGCCTGCAGCGGGTGGACAGCACCTTCAATCCCCGCGATGAGAATTACCAGGAGGTGAGTCGCGCCGCCCCAGACCCGAGCCACCCCCTCGTCCTCCCCAGCCCACCCCTCTCTGCTAGCCTCTCGGACCTGCCCGTCCACCACAGCCGCTTCTCTTCAACCCGCTTCCCCTTTCCCCCAGGACCCTCGGCCCTGGGCCCTCCCGACCGGGAACCTCGTGGGCCCGGGAGTTGACCGGGTGGTGGTAGGAAAGGGCGCGGAGATTGCCTGCGGGGGGTGGGGCTGAGCCTCCAAGGGGAGGGCCTTTGTGCCTGTACCTCGGGTATTTCCTGCACGGGCCCTGGGGCTCCCGGCGATTTCCTTCTCCTGCGGTTTCAAGACAAGTGCTCTCTTTCCGGGGCTGGGAGATCTGGCAGAAGTTTGGTCAGAAGATAAGGGGAGTCTCCCAAGTTCGATCCCGCAGCACCCCACCTCCCCAGCCCGGGCCTGCAGCGCGAGAGCCGCTGCCAGACCTCTCTTCCTGGGCCACTCTGGGAAGGCAGCAGGACGGGGGAAGGCGGAAGGGGTGACTTCCCTCTGATCCCCTGAGAACCCACAGACACGTGGGGATGTTTTGGGGGAAGGATGGTGGCCTCGGCCCGCCCCATCTCACCCGGCGGCACCCTCCCGCCCTCTACACACACACCACCCCTCCCCCAATCCCCCAACTACAAACTCATCTCCACCCTGGAAGTTCGCCCTCTTTGCTTCTTGGCCAGACACTGCCCTCCCCCCTGCTCCTTGCACTGCTGCCCTTTCCTCTTTGGACTGTGCACCCCATGGCGGGGTGGGGGGAGTGGGATGCTCCCCAGACCTCTGGTCCCCAGCAGAGCTGCAGAATCTCCCAGCCTTCTCAGGTCTGGCCCAACCCAACTGAGTCAGTTCTCTGCAGAATCAAAGATTTAGGCTGGGCGGCCAGGGACAGGGCGGGGCCTACTTGTTTAGAGCTTTGGGGCCTTTTCGGGACTTTGACCCTCGGGCAGTGCAGCCTGCAGTGTCAGGTTCTCAGGCACCGTTTCCCTGTGTGGGGCCGTTTGTTCTGGACAGCCGCTGGGGCCAGCCTGGGGCCAGCTGGAGGCTTAGCCTGCGGTCAGCTGTTCGCCTCTTCCTGCCAGGCCTTCCTCCTGCAGGCCTGGGGACCAGGATCCTGATCCGGAGGGTGGGCCGTGGGAGTTGACTAGGACTCTAATGATAACCCCTGTCGCCCCCAGGCCCGGGGGCACCAGTCCTTCCAGAAGGAGCAGGAATCATTACCCCCCCAGTCTCCAGCGGGCAGATGGGAGGGTTTGCCTGGCCAGGCTCCCTCCTAATCCGTGTTTGCCCCTCCCACTCCCGGAGTCCCGCCCGTGCAAGTCTGTGTGCCTGAGAAGGCTGCTTGCCTCTGGAGACTGGGACAGGGACGGCCCTGGGGAATCTTCCCTCCCCCTCCCTACACTTTGCAGGAAGCAAGGCGATGAGATTTCCGAGACAGCTGTGTTGTTGCGTTTGCGTCCATCCCAAACCCAATGTCCCAGGTCTCCCAATCCTGCGCCCAGGGTCTCCCATCGTAGTGTCCCCCTCTCCACTGGAGGAAATCTGAACTCCCCGCTGGGTCAGCTGGCTCACCCCCGAGGCCCCCAGAGACAGCACCTGTCTGGCCGGCAGCTGTGGCTGGCACAGCCCAAGCCTGCTCTGTCCCCCTTAGTCTCGTGGAGTGGTGGGGCCTCTGAGCCAGATGGACCCATTCACAGTTTCAGCGCTGTCCTCCCGGGATCTGCAGCCTGGCACACTGCTGGGCACCAAATGACCAGAGGGCATCACCTCCCGTGGGCCACTACTCCTGGGCAGCCGGACACCCAGCCCCGCCCCACACTCCTTGTCCCACTCAGGCCTCCTGAGGACATGGAGTGGGAGATGAGTCGCTGGGCCGGGCCAGGCAGTCTGGCTCTGGGTGTTATTTGAGGCAGGTTCTATTTTGGTGAGTTCCCCTGTTGTCTGCCCTGGACATCCCCTTTCTCCCAAGCGGCGGCCACAGCCAGTCGGGCAGCAGGCCGGTGAGCAGCTCAGACTGGGCGCTCGGCAGACTTGGCTGGAAACACGCTCTGCGTCGGGTGTGGCCAGTGTGCTGACCAAGGGAGCCAAGGCCTGGGGCTGCTGGGGCTGCTGGGGCTGCACCATCCAGCTTTCCGGGTTGGAAACCCAGTTTCATCCCCTACTGCGTGACCAGGGCAGGTGTCTGTATCTCTCTGAGCCTGTCCTCCCTTACCTGCGAACATTCAACGAGGTGTCCCACGTGACGTGTGTAGTACCTGGAGGGTCCCATAGCACACAGTAGGACCAGTGATATGAATCGTTACACGGACTGGCGTTGAGTTCTGGCAACGTGTTCAAGTGTGTACCCCACAGTGGGGACAGAGGGAAGTCTGCAGACACTGACCAGAGAAGACTGGGAAACCACTTGCACACCTGAGCGGTGCCAGCTGGTGGTGCGGGGGGTGTGTGTGTGTGTGTGTGTGGGTGTGTGTGTGGGGGGGGGGGGTGTGTGTGTGGGTGTGTGTGTGGGTGTGTGGACGCAGGGCCTGGCCAGGGGCAGGCCTGGAGCAGACCACAGGAAGGAAATGAGGAGCAGGCTGCCTGGTAAATGGACTGTCCTGAGCCACCCCAGTTCCCAAACTTCCCTGAGGAAGCAGGGGCTCCCACCCACTTTCTGGGGTCTTGGGTAGCAGTGGAAGACCCCCGATAGAGTGTCCTTCTTCCACCCCTCCGCCCCAGTGGACTAGACCCCACGTCCTTGCTCAGGTCCTGGGGCGGTTGCACTGGAGTCAGCAGAGCCAGGGGAGCCGAGTGGGCTGGAGGAGGGGGCCCCAGCCCCGCTGGGCCCCCAGCGTCAGGCTGCCCAACCTGGCCGTGTGTCCAGAAGGGGAGTGGCCGGAACTCCTAGCCTGAGTCTCCTCCCTTCAACAGGCGAGAAGGAGCAGGGGCGGAGTTGATGGAGAACCCCATAAGTTAACAGGTATAACGCACATGGCCAGGGCCTGGAACCCCACCGATTGCCCCAAGTACTGCTGGCCAGGTGTGTCTGCTGGGCAGAGGTCGGGGCAGCAGAAAGGGCCCCTGGCACTGCCTCCAGCCGCGTTTCCTAGAACAAGCCACTTCGCTTTCCTCCTTCAGCTGCCGCCCTGCCACGCACTGGCCCCCTCACGGGGAGACCAGACACGAGAGAGCTAATGTGCCCGAGACGCACAGGCGTGTTAGTGAGCCCCAGAAGGCTGTGCAAATGTGCACCGTTGCTCTGTCACCGTGCAGGAGCCGCCTGTGTGCCTCCAGCCTCCCTCCCAGTCAGTGGCCCGGCCGTTCTTCTGGGGCATGCGCGAAGAAGCAGAGATGCTTGTCACTGCTCATACTTGGGCATGTATTTTCATGTCTTGACTTGGGTGGTTCTGTTTATAGACTCCCCCAGAGAGTGCCAAGTGTGTGTCCCCAAGCCATGGGAGGGGACAGAGTGGGGCCTGGACCCAGAACTACGGGCTTCCCCAATGACCTCGTCCCCGCCTTGGGGGCAGATCTCTGGAGGAAAGGCCAGGCAGGGGCCCCCAGAAGGATTTGAGAGGAGCCTGGGATGAGGAAGCCCCATTCATCCCATCTGAGCATTGAGTCATGGTCATCAGACAATCACGCCGCACCCTCCCCCACCCCCAGTCCCGGTGGGGGGGACGACAGACTTGTGCTTAACCCTTCCCAAGCCAGGGCCTCCAGCTCCCCTCCCCCTGGCCTCACCCCTAGGCTGTCTCACTCTGTCTCCTGGGGTCCTGGGGTAGAGGGGCTCAGGTGGTTGCCCCTCCCCCACTGAGTGGAGAAGCCCCTTGGGGTCCAGTTCTGGCCTCAGCCTTCCCAGAATGCACGTCAGCCCCTGCTGCCCCAGCTTGGGTCCCGGGTTCCCGCTCCGGGTTTCTCCTTGCAAAGCGACAGACCGGAGCTAACCCAGGTCACTCTGAGGAGGAGAGACGCTGGGACTGAGCCCTGACGCAGGGCTGTGGGCGCTGTTCTGGGTGAGGTGCTGGGTGGCGTGGCCAGCTGTCCTTCCAGGCTCTGGCCGAGCAGAACTCCCGGCTCCCTCCGCATGGGGCTCCTCCCTCCTCCATCCGCCCCTTAAAACTTGCACACGGGGACTCGCAGTGTTAATTAGAAGCAGGAACATAATTGCCTGTTCGAGGACGTCAGGGGACACCGAGGTGGCTGCAGGGGATGGTTCCATGGTTAACCCCCCCCTGCCCCTCCCCACCTTCCTCCTCTCCTCTTCCCTTCCCACCTGCGCCTCTCCCAGCCTCCTCTGCCCTGGCTTACCCCCCAGTACCTGGGAGAATCCCAGAGGTAAACTTGACAACTCCCTCCGAGTCTAGGTTCCCCACGGCTGCACTGCGTTATCTGTGACCTCAGTGAGGCCAGCTGCCCAGCCTGGAGAGGCCCTGTCAGCCACCCGCCTGACCGGGTTCCTGGGAGGTCAGGAGGCCTAAGTGGACGGTGAGAATAGGCAATGAGGGAGCCAGGAAATGGGGGAGCCAGCGCAGGGACCGATGGAGGGGAGGCACGGGCTGCGCTTGGAGAGAATTATAGGGCACAACCCACAGGCTGCACATCTCAGGGGCCCTACCTTGAGGAGTGGGGACGCATGGTAGAGGCAGTGGACTTTCCTGTTTGGGGCAGACTGGGGGGCGGGGGCAGAAGTCTGGGTGCCAACCAGTCTCTAATCTGTACAAAAGGCTTGTCAGGGTTCACGTCACTTTTTTTCCTTATTAGGAATAACTTACAGGAAAGTGAACAGGGGTGTGTGGGAGGGGGTGTGTGTGAGGGGTGAGTGTGGGACACATTCCAACCAGAAGCTATTCTGGACCCCAAGAGGCCCACTCCCGCGGGCTCCCCACCAGTCAGTGCGCCCCACAAGTAGCTACTGTTCGGACTCTATCCCCATGGATGCGGATGCGTTTCTCTGACTTGGAGGTTTACATAAATTGAGGTGTGCTGTCCCTGCTTTTCTGTTTCCTACAATGTGGCATCTGGGGTCATCCACGTGGTTGTGGGTAGCTGCCTTCCACTTTTCCTGGCTGCGTCATGTTCCACGCTGTGGCTGTAGCACACTCTGTATCTCTGCCCTTGCTGTGGGCATTCGGGGTGAGTCCGGTGTTTGATGTGGCCTCTGCATTAGTCTGCTGTGGATTTTCGTGTGCGTCTCCCATCGTGGGGGGACTGAGCCCTCCTTTCTGTGAGGTGCACATGCAGGAACGGGGTTGCTGGGTGCGGCGCGGGGCATGCACGTAGCCCACTGGTCTGCCAACTGTTAAGGGATCCTGGGCTTTAGCTGCGGGGCCTCAGATACCTGCGAGGCGGCAGCCAGGACAGAGCCCTGCACTCTGCTCACTCCTCAGTTAGGCCGGCAGGGTGCCAGTCCCTGCTGAGCCAGTCTGAAGGAAAGGCTGAGCCATGTGGGAAAGGGTGAGAAAGTCTGGTGACACCAATCAGTGCTTCCCGGACTTGAACAGGGGACGGGTCACCTGGGGCATCTCCAGACTCCACCCCGATTTGCTGGTTCTATGGCGGGACCTGAGAGCCCATGTCACTACCCAGACCCTGCATTCCAGATGGCGGTGGCAGTAGTGCCGGCGGTCAGCTTCACTTCAAGCAGTGAGGTTCTAAACCGCCCCCTGTGCTTGGCCCCTTGACCTCAGTCTGACTGAGGCTGCAGGGACTTCCCAGAATGCCGCGGGCTGGGGGCAGGAAGGGGGCAGCTCCTCCACATTGTCCCCCAGGGCAGGGGCCTGTGTGGGCAGGCCTGGCGGTCCAGGCCAGGGACCTGTCGCCTGCCTCACTGTGAGGACTCCAGCAGGTAACACGGGCAGGTCTACTAGGCCTAGTCCCCCATCGGCCCAGAGGGGGACTTAGCATTCACGCTAGTGAGTCGGGCAGATGAGTTCCTGGTCATACCCCTGACATTTATCCCAGGCAAAGGTGAAAGCCACACTTCAAGTCACATTGACCTCCCGCTCCCAAATGAGCCATCTCTTCTGTCTTCTTCTGGGATGTCCCCACCATGATGGCCATTTGCCCCTGAGGTTCAGGAGCCGGTTGGTCCAGGTGAGCAGCAGAGCAGGTCGGGTCAGGGATCCAGAGTCATCCCAAGCCCTCCCCGGGGCTGAGCTGCTGAGCAGGCCCAGGAAGGGCGGGTGGACCCAGCAGGCTGCCTCACCACTGAAAACGGCCCCGGGCACCGGGGCTGCAGCCCAGCCTCCAGTTCCCAGAGGGGTCTGGGTGGTGCGTGTCTTCTGCCTGTCTCCTGCACCAGGCTTGCCTCCCCCTAAGCTCCAAAAGACCCCAGCATGTCCCCTACTCTGCAGACCGCCCCCACCAGCATGGTGGTTCCCTGAAACATGCTCCCCACCCCTGACAGCCTGGACTGGAGCACCGGGGGGCCCTTTACCAGAACCTGCTGGGGGGCCCGCGGGGAGCCGGGTGAGGTTCTCACCACAGGAGCCTGACTTACAGCCAGGTCCAACCCTGGCCGGCGGCCACCAGTGCTGGTGCCATCTGGTGCCCATCTGGCTGGACAAGAGATTGGAGGGCACAGCGTGGGGCACAGGCCCCCCACTGACAGCTGCTTTCTACAGGCCCCTGAGGTCCTCAGTGGGCCTGAGGCTGCACCTCCCCTGCTACAGAATTCGGGTGCTGCTGTTGCCACTGGCCCGTGGGGGTCGCTGTCGTGTTCAGATGTGGTGAGAGGGACTCCGTAAATGTGTGTGCTGACGTCTCCCCGCCCCCTAGCTCAGCACTGGCTTCTCCTTTCTCTGGATGGACCCTGACACCTGGGACAAGGCCCGGGGGAAGCAGACACGCCAGGCCACCCCTCCCTGGCCCTGTCCTAGGCCCCACTGGGCTTCTGAGCTCTCCAGGTGGCCTCGATGCCCTGGTCTGCTGGGGTGTCCCTCTCCCTGTCTGCCTCCCTCAGCCACACCTGTCACCTGCAGCCCTCGCCCATTGGGTGCCTATCAGGGGGCCTAGTCCATGTCTCCATCCAGGTGTGTCAGCTGCAGACCCTGGGGCCGTCCTTCAACTGTTCCTTGTCCCTCACCTCCTGCCCGGCTCACCACAGCCTACCCACTCATCGTTCTTGGGTCCTCCCCAGACCCCACCCGAGTGCCTGGCGCTGTGTTCAGAGCCGGAGCTTCGGTCAGGAGGGAGGACGGCAGACACCGCACGCGTCCGGGCTCCTGCACCCATCGCCCCAGGGCGGGGGGCTCCAGGCCTGAGGACAGGACCCTTCCCCACGCCCCCACCCCACACCCGGTGGGAGCAGTGCTGACCCCGGTCCTCTGCCTCTGCAGTCGCTGCTGTTCCTGGGGCTGGTGGCCGCCGTCTGCCTGGGCCTCAACCTCGCCTTCCTCACGGCCTACCTGGTCTGCGTGTGCTGCCGCCGGCAGGACGGCACAGTGCAGACCAAGCTGCCCAAGTCTTGCTGCGTCACCTGGTTGGCCGTGGTGGCCGGGCTCCTGTGCTGGTGAGTGTCCCTCTGTACTGGGCCTGGCGCGTGTGGCTCCAGGTTCTCCGGGTGCAGGAGGCCCAGTGGGTGGGAAGCGGGCCTGACCCCCTGCTTCTTGCCCACGATTAGCCCATGACCACGATGCCCCTTCCTCCCCCTGCACCTCCAGCACTCCCCATAACCCCCAAGCGGCTGGGGCCTCGCTTCCTGGCCACATTCTCCTGACTGAGCTCAGGTACCTCGATCGGAGAGCCTGTCCCTGGGGTGAGCGCTGTCCCTTTTCCTGCCAGGCAACAGGAATTAGATGCCTGGATGGGTGATGGGGACCTCGCTAGTTTCCTACCCCCTGCCCAGGTGTGAGTCTGTCCAGCCCAGCAGCCCCACAGGTAGCTAAGCTCCCTGCTCAGCGTGTTGAGTGTCATGGCCAAGCAGCTCTGCCGTCCGGGTCCCTGTCCCCTCCCAGCTGCCGCCTTGAGTCTGTGAGGTCAGAGGAAGTCTGACCCCAGCCCAAACCTGTTCCACCTTCCAGCTAGACCGACAGCACTCACTTACTGCCATTGGCAGGGCCTTCTTCGCTTTGGGTGAGGAAGTGTGGACCCCTAACTCCAGGCGAGAAGTCCACACACACCCTGGCCCTGCTGTGACTTGGGGCATTTTTCTCATTTTCTTGTCTACAGTGGTTTCTTCCAAAAGCCTCAGGTATCTGCCTGGAGACCTGCTGGGGGTGGTCACCCTCGAGGGGTAGAGTCCCTTACGGCTTAGCCTCTGTTTCATGCAAGACCCTGTGGTGGGATCAACTACAGGAGGACAGAAGGCAGAGAGGACTCTGTGAGGGTGCCGGGCTCCGAGTCCCAGGAGGCTCACCCTGCCACTGCAGCTTCCTCTGTTAGGGCATGTCCACCGTCATGTCCTGCCTACAGCGTCATGGGGATTACGAAGCACTGAGCTCATCCCCCGGGCGGGATGCCAGGCCAGGTGAGACGGGCAGCCGGGGGCCCAAGTCCGAGACGTGACGGCAAGAGCCCTGGCCCAGATCTGGAGTCTGAAGGCCATGTGGGTCCCTGCAGAGAGCAGCTCCTTCAGCGTCACCACGGCACCGGACAGCGCAGGAGGGAGAGGCGGGACGTGAGGCAGACGACAGGAGAAAGTGCTGGCACTCAGGGAGTCCTCTCGTGTGAGCTCAGTCTGTTTTTTATTTTTAAGATCTTATTTACTGATTTTAGAGAGAGGAGAGGGAGAACAACATCCATCAGTTGCCCCCAACTGGGGACCTGGCCTGCAACCCAGGCATGCACAGTGACTGGGAATCGAACCGGTGACCTTACGTTTCGCAGGCCAGTGCTCAACCCACTGAGCCACACCAGCCAGGTCTGACTCAGGTTTTTTTTAAAAACATGACAAAGGACAGAAGAAAACTATGGAGCAGTAAAAAATAACTTTGGAGGGTCCGTTCCAGTAAGGAATTAATTGCCGGCCGTTGAAGGAAAACAAAACAGAAGGATGGCACTTGGCATGACTCATTCTAGAGAATTCCACGTGTTATATGTGCCAGTCGAGAGGGAGCCAGGGGTAAGAGAGAGACAGGCGCCATTCCTGCCTCCTGGCAGCTCCTGGTGTACCAGGAAAGGCACATTGCCAGACCACACTGGTACGTGGGCACAGGGTGGGTGCCCCCCACCTACACCTCCAACAGGCCCTCCAGGCAGTTCTGTTCTGTGGTCCTTAGACCCCGCCCTGAGGCACACCTAACTAGGGGTCCAGGTCACCTAGAAGGAGGTTGCTGTAGCAGTCTCCCAGGAGATTGCACCCTAGCTCCTGTCCTGTTTAAAGGAAAAAGGGCCACACACACACCTGCATGTGTGGTTCTGTCTACCCACCAGGACGGGTGTTTTGGAAGAAACCTCAGGAGGCTGCCTGGTGTACGTTCGTATGACCCCCAGGGGCTGGGTCCCACAAAATGTGACAGAGGCCAGAGGCAAGATGTGAGGTGATGTGTTCAGCCTGGAATGTTGGGCTAAAACCAACCAGGTGAAGTTTCGCAGAGACAAAGTGCTTCCCTTCCTGAAAACAAAACAAAAACCAATTCAGCGCCCAGGAGGGAGGAGAGACTGGGCTTCACAGCAGCTCCTAGGAGGGAGCCCAGGGTGTTGGGGGACCCCCAGGTCAGCGGGGGGTGGGAGAGGAGGGTCTCAGGACACCAGCACCCCCAGCCGGTGCCCAGAGCTGGCTGGAGCACCTGGGCCTGGACGCCTCACTTAGAGGCCACATTTAAGGGTGACCTTGACCAGTTAGAGGGAACCTGGAGGGTCGCAACAAGGTAGACGAGGGTCTGAGGGTCACGTGTCTGACTTGGGAGCAGGAGAGAGGGCGACCAGAGACACGGTCAGGGGTCTGACGGGGCGTCTTGCAGAGGTGGGGGCTTTGTCCGGGCTGCCCCAGAGGTTCAGGAAGGTGGGCTTCGGCTCAGTATGAGGCGGAACTTTCTAGAGCCAGAGGGTTTCAATAAGGCAGGGGCACAGGGATGGGGGGAAGGTGGAGAATGGAGAGGGAGTCTCCAACCCCTGGAGGCTTCAGGAGAGACAGGTGTGGCTTCAGGAGACCTCACTGGTCCCCCAGCCCAGCTGTGTCGGACACCTGGGGGGCTGGTGAAGACACAGGGTGCTGGGCCGGCCGGCCGGCCGCCAGCCTTTGCAGCCACAGCACTAGGAGGCTGGAGCCTTTTCCTGCTGCAAAAATGAACTGCACAGTCGAGCTAGTCGGCCAAGCCAGGGACAGGCTGGCCTCGAACCCTCACCTTCACTTCCCACCTGCCGGAGCTTCAGACACCATCCCCTGCCCAGCCCCCGGGAAGGAGTGTCCCAGCCAAAGCGGGAAACCTGCCCTCCGTGGACATTTGACCAGCTCTCTTCGTAACCACCGAAACCTGTGAGCCGCTGAGACGTCCTTCGGCAGGCAAATGGACAAGTGAACTGTGGTCCCTCCGGACAGCAGCAGAGTATTGCTTGGCACTCGAGAGAAATAAGCTGTCCACTTGTGGGAAGCCACGGAGGAAACTTAAGTGGGCATTAGTGCGTGAAAGGGGCTGCCGACCACACAGTTCCAGCCACGTGTCCTTCTGGGAAAGGCAAAACCAGGGGACTGAAAAATCAGTGCCAGGGACTAGGGAGGAAGGCGGGGCGAAGAGACGGAAGGGAGAGGATTTTTAGGACAAGGAAAGTACGCTGTTTGGCCCTGAAGGGTGGACGCCTGCAACGACACCTCATCCCACCCCTGGAGTGCACACCGAGCATGAACCTGAATGAGCCCCGTGAACTTAAGTGATATGATGTGTCGACGTAGGTTCGTCCGTTGGAGTCACTGCCCCGCTCTGGGGGGAGCTGTTGACAGTGGGGGAACCTGGGGACGGGGTGGGGGGCGCAGCAGGAGGTATACGGGTCGTTGCCGATCTTTCCATTCAGTTTTGCCGTGAACCTAAACCTAGTCTTAAAAATAGTATATTTAAAAAAAACTTTGGTGTCCCCTCTAACTCCACTCGGGGTCTTTCCCTAGTGCTGCGGTGGGCATTGGTTTCTATGGAAACAGCGAGACCAACGATGGGGTGTACCAGCTGATCTACTCCTTGGGCAACGCGAACCACACCCTCTCCGGGATCGACGCGCTGGTAAGGCTCTGGGCGGCGGGCTGGGCCGGGCCGGGTGCTGTCTGAGAGGCCGGCACCCTGCCCAGTGTGGTCAGAACAGGGGCCCCAGCGGGTCCTGCCAGGAGCAGACAGGCAGCCCCTGCTCCTCGGGTGGGGGGCACGTCAGGGATGTGCGTGGGGACCGAAGCGGTGGTGGGGTCAAATCCCACTTGTCTTCTGGAGAGCTGCACACTCTCCCGCTCGGCCTGGGAGACCCTGAACTTGGAGAATGCCCCTCATGCTCTCTCTGTCCACATTAAGTGCTGTATATAGTCTGTTGTGGGGCCCAGGACGTGTCGAGGGAAAAACTCTTCATGAACAGGTCAATGCCCCCCGGTGGGGGAGGGGGGCTGGTGAGACTGCCCCAAACCCAGCGAGGTGCCCTCCGGCTCTGGTTCCTGGGCGGGTGGGTCCAGCTGGGGGCTCAGGGTGAAGGTTGTGCTTGGCTAGCCAGAGGAGATGCCAGACATTCAGGGAATGAAAGAGCTACTCTGCTGAGCCTCCCGCCCGAGTGACGGAGGCCGGGAGGGCGGGGAATCTGGGTCCTGTCAAATGTAGACCCTGGGCTCCAAGGGTGCGTGACCTTCGTCAGAAGTACCAGGTACTATGGGCCGGTTTTCTAGGCAGCCCCAGCAAGGGCTCCAGGTGCAGCTGTCAGGAAAACAGGTCCTTGGACATCACGCCCTTTCCAACCCCCACCCCGGCCCAGCAGAGGGTGACCTCCTAAGCAGGTGGCCCATTAGGGTCAGACAGCCTCAGCCGTAAAAGGCAGCCCCGGCCCGAGCGTGGGGACCTTGTCCTGGCACCGCTGGAAGAGGCTCCGACCTCATTGCCTCTCCTTCTCCCTTAAGCTCCTCTAAGGCCTTAATCTCTCAGCCCTTCAGGAGGGGCTTGCCTTAAAGAGACAGCGGGGCTTCTTCTCAGCACCCAGGATGGCAGGGGACAGTGGCTCTGGCCTCTGAGAGAGCCTTTGTGGGGCGCTGAGGGGCACGTGCCTGTGTGCACTGGGACCCGTCCCTGCGGACTGGGAGCTCTCTGAACGCTGGGATTGGGCAGCTCTGTGGGGCGAGAAGCGGCCGGGATGGGGAAGCTGAGGGTGGCCTCGTGGACCGAATGCACGCTGACTGGTGCAAGGAGGCCTCGGGATGACCTGGCCTGCTGGGAGCTCCCCCTCTGGGCTCTTCCTCCCCCTCCTCCATGCAGCAGCTTCAGGACCCTGGAGGAGGAACTCGGCCCCAAAAGGAGAATCCCCTGCCCAGGGAAGTCCCAGACCCATGACCTTCACTGGCTGGCTTGTCACCATTGTAAGGAGTGGCCCTGTCTACCCCTGGGTTTGAGGGGGAAAGCCCCAGAGCCCTCGTGATGGGAACACTGGAGTGCTTGATGCCCTGACCCCACCGGAGGAGAGTTGTGCAGGGGGAATGAGACCCCCGTGGGGTCCATCCGCCGAGCCAGGGGTGAGAGCCCCGGGCCAAGTCCAGGCATTCGAAGCAGCCCCGTTCCCTCAGTTCCCTCACGCTCCCAAAGGGAAGGGCTCTGCCTGTCCTTGGGGCCAGCCCCTCATCCTCTCTCCACCATTTCCGAAAAGAGAGGACGGAACCCCCAGCTTTTGTGACGGTGCAGCCAGCAGGAACGGCTTCCGTTGTGACAACAGCCGCCCTCCACCCCCTCTGGCTGAACCCCAAGGTCCCCCGGCTCCTGGGCTCCACTAGAGAGGCTGGGCCTCCAGGGCTGCTTTGGGCCTTGGGCTGGGCACCCCAGATTCCCGGTCCCAGGGGCTCTGGGGGAGGCGGCAGATCCCGAGGGCACCTGGATCCCAGGGGCGCAGGCCAATGTCAGATAAATGGTGTTAAATGAAACACCGCCCTGACGGTGCCTGGCAGTCTGCAACGTGGCCTCTGAATAGGGGTGACGGTGATGATGAGTGCCGTTGTCGTAACTGCTGTAATTAGCCATATTACCATAATCAGCTTAGAGGGCAGAGAAGGCCTGAGTTAGCAGGGAGGATGTGGGGAGCAGGTCAGGTGACTCGGACCTGAGCCAGAGCGAGTCGGACCGTCCCCAGTCCCTTTCCTGGACCAGAAGCCCCTCACACAAGCCTGGGTGGGAGGGGGCCTGGGCTTGAGACTCCGGCTGGCCAAGCAGGGTTCTAGATTGGCTACATGCTCTGATGTGGGGGGTCAGAAAGGGTCTCTTGGGAATGCCGGTGGTCTTTTCTCAGGATCCAGTGTCCTCTATCTGTGCCCCAGTTACCCAGGGGACCAGGCGCACCTCTCACCCCTCGGGGTCTCAGCCTGAGGGGCTCTCATGTGAGCCTGCAGCAGGCCGATGGGCAGAGCAGCTGGGACACAGGAAGGTGGCGTCCCTGGCCCAGGCTGGAAGCTAGTGTCCAGAGTGAGAACTAGGGCCAGAGGGGTCTGGTCTGCGCCCTCCCCTGCAAGGGTCTGGGATGGGGCACCTCCCCACCGCTGCCCAGGCTGCAGCCCTTCAACTCCTCGCTCAGCTGCCTTGCTGGAAAACCTCATTAGGTGGAGAAGGTCCTTCCTCCCAGAGGCTGCATCAGGATCCCCTGGAGGGTGGGCTTCATCCCAGAGTTTCTGATCCTGTAGGTCTCCGTGGGGCTGGGAGTTTGCATTTAGTTCCCAGCTGATGCCCCTGCTGCTGGTGGTCCAGGACCACGGCTCCATCTGCTCCATCCCATGGGACAACAGCTGCCCCCACCTGCTCACTGGCCTCTAGCCCACCCGGGCCTGGGGAGCTGAGCTGGCCCTCTTGTCCACTGACCCCGTTCCCCTTCCAGGGTGTGCCCCTCCGCCTCCCTGCTGGGAACTCTGTCTGTGCTGAACCTCTAAGGAACTGCGGGTGGCATGGAGAAGGGGGGGTAAGCAGGTCAGGATTGTGGTTTCATTTTTTTATTGTTCTGTTCCCTGTGAAAAGACACCAGGAGGGAAGAGAGGGCCTGGTGCGTGTCACTAGCTGTCGTTTTCTTCTGAGGAGGGATTTAAGAAAATAGAGAAGTTAAAAATGTAGAGCTGTGGAAGGGGAAATAGTGGCTTTACAGAAAAAGGTGACTGATCTTTTACAGCGCCTTGCCCTCACGTGCACAGTACGGGACTGTGAAAATGTCACACAGCACGAGATTGGCATGAAGGTCAGCATTTAACAGTAGCGGCTTCTGGCTCGCTGGCTGCCACACACGTCTACACGGTTCTTCCTGGAGTAGCCCAGGACAGCTTATCGGGGTGGGGTCCACCTTCTGTGTTGACTGTCGCACGGTCTGCGCCCCCCTGTGAAGCGTGACGCCGCCAGATTGCTCAGGTGCGGGCGCCTCTGCGCCCTGGTGTCTCGGGGGGCCAAGCCCGCTTGCGAGAACCAGGAACAAGCCAGAGAACGGGGCCAGCCGCTGACCGTGAAAATAATGAAACAGCAAGACAAAGGGCTATTCTCCTTTCCGGAACCAGGAACTCGGAGAGCGGTGCAGATGTGAAAACCCACAGGGCCAAGCTGCTGCCCCACCCGCCTTCATCAGGGGTGTCGGCGGCTTCTCCTGCTGCCCCTTCTCCTGAGTCATTTTTATCTTCCCTCCGGGCCTGGGGTCAGCCACGATCCCCCTTCCAGCCACTGGTGCTTGCTGGTTTCAGCCCGACAACCTCAGATCAGCCAAGCTCTTCTTCCCCTTGGTGCCAACACGCCGGCCCCGAGGGAGGGATGCGCTGGGGGCTCCTGGGCGGCGACCCCACACGTCTGAGCTGCCTGAGCTGTCCGAGCGTCTTTCCGTGCCAAGCTCTGGGTGTTCCTTTCTGTCAAATGCATATGGTCACTGCTGTCGTTCTTCCCTCTCTGCCTTTGAATGGCAAGTTGCTCTCCTCAGAGTCCGCGCCCGACTGCCGTCCCTTCAGGCCCAGCCAGGGGACGGGAGCCTGTCCATCCACCTGCAGGACCGATGGGCAGGGCGGGGCGCAAGCACTCAGAGAAGGGGCTGGTGTCCTCCCCCTGCACGTGTCCAGGAAGCAGGACGGGGCTGTCCGTTATTTAGAAGTTCCATTGTCTGCCTTCGCCCGGGCTCAGGAGCTGTTGCCATTGCTAGGTGGACATCAGGGCTTCTCTCGAGGGGCATTCCCAAACCCCCAAACCCTGTCGAGGGGATGAAAGGTCGGGCAGCAGCAGAGGGACTCTTTGGCTTAAACATGTGATTCCCTACTCGAAGAAAGAACTCGTTACCCAAGGTGTTTTAAGAGAATCTGCAAGGAAGAAACCTGGGTATTCATTCATTTCCCCTTTAGAGTGAGGTGCTGGGTCTCGGGGCACAGGGCCTGGTTCAGGCCAGATCGGGGCCTGTCCCCTGGGTGCAGGGACAAAAGGGCTGGGTGGGTTGTGGGGTTTCTCTCGTCCATCTTTCCCCTGGGCAGCAGCCCCCCACCCCAGCCCTTCAGGGCGTGGGGGGGAGCGGGTGGCAAGCATGTGAGGCATACTGGTCCGCGCCCAAGCAGCTGTCTCTGCCACTCACAGGCCCCCTCCAGAGTTAGAGCCAAGGGTCTCGCTGGCTGCCCTCCACCCGGGCCAGATCTCCACCCGGGCCAGATCTCCACCCTCAGCCTCTCCCCAGGTATCCGGAACCACCCAGGAGATGATGGTGGACCTGGAGCAGCACCTGGCCCGGCTCAGTGAGATCTTTGCCATGCGGGGCGATTACCTCCAGACACTGAAGTTCCTGCAGCAGATGGCCAGCAACATTGTTGCCCAGCTGTCGAGAGTGCCCGTGTGGACAGGGGTCACGGCCGAGCTGACCGAGCTGGCCGACCAGACTGGCTACGTGGAGTACTACAGGTGAGGGGCCGGTGAGGGGCCGAGGTGGGGCGGAAGGGCTGCACTGGCCTCCTTCATCCAAGCCTGCATCTTGGGGCCCAGGCAGGGACGTGCCGCCAGAAGGTCATAATAAGCCCTTAACTGAAATCAGAGAACGTGAGAGCGCTTGGGGGCCAAGGGGTGGGCATGTGGAACAGCCTCCTGGCACGCAGCATGGCGCTCCCGAGACCAGCATTCTCCCTGCTGGGGCTGGGTCAAGGGCAAGGGGTTTGTATGTTCCTCACCTGCCGAGGTTTGTGGGGCAGGACCCCCTGCATCTATGGGCTCAGCTGCGGACGCAGGGGTCCGGGAGACGGCGGTCACCCTGCCTGCACAGTCTCCCCTGATGGCAGCTGCTTTGCCAGCCCAGAGACACCCCAGCCTGAGTGCTGGGGGCTGCGGGGGACCAGCACGCCTTTGCCGCGCGCTCAGGTGTGCAGACTCGCACCCACGCCATCTGTCCCTCAGGGTCTGTCTATGTCTCCCTGCCTCCACATTCCTCAGACCCCACCCCTGGTGCAGACACTGGACTCGGGTCAGCTGACCAGGGGCCGGCAGCCCTCCCCTCCGCCCTCATGCAGGGTCTAGTGAAGGTCAGTCTTTGGAGAGCCAAGGAGGGAGGCAGCAGTCTGGGCTTCAGGTGTCTGCTGGCTGAGGGTCGGCACGCACCCCTGGAGTGCACGTCACCGCACCCAGAGCCCAGGGCGGAGGAGGCTGGTGATGTGAGGGCGGAATGGATACTGAATCCTGACCAAATGCCAGCTCTTTGGAGCCCCTCCCCCCCCCATTGTTGGCTCCTTCTCAAACCCTTTGCAAAGGTCAGACCCTTTACGGCAACATTGCACAATTTACTCTGGTGTTTTGGACTCATTTCCCCTTTATGAGAAAGCCCCAGCCCAGGCTGAACGGAGACCACAGAAAATGTTCCTGGTGGCCGCTGGCCAGAGACCTCCCTGCCCTGGGCTCTCGCCTCCCCCAGGGCAGGAGACGGCAGGGCCCTGAGGAGGGGGAGCCCATGAGGTCCCCTGCCGGGATATCGCTCCCCATCTGCCCCCACTCTGCAGCACATCCAGCCCCTGCGTTCCTGGGGTGTCATGGATGGCTGGATTGAGAGGGACCTGGTCCAGCTTCCAACCATCTGAATGCTCAAGGGCAACAGTGCCTTTCTTCCAGGTGACGGAAAGAAGCTGTCAACTCTAAGGCTGTGACCTGTGACCCAAAACAGTGGCATCTGCTTAGTCCTGTGACATGAGGGCCATTCATTGCTTGAGCCTTCGAAATCTTTTTGTTTCCTGAGGGGTCGGGAGGTCAAACATGGGCATCGATTTCGACCCTGCTATTCTGTCTAAGTGGACCCAACGTAGGGCCGTGTACACTTAAGTACCTGATGTGGGCATTTGGAAAATGACTAGGAGAAAATAAGTCAGAATTGCTATATCAAAGGGAACTTATTTGTAAGGAGATTTCATTTAAAAAGGGGAGGGGAGGGTGGTGCCAGCAGCCCAGAAGCTATTTCAGTCTGGCTGATTGACAGGGACCCCTGGAACTCCCATCCCCAGCCCCTGCCCCTTGTTCAGGTCCAGGCAGCAAAGGTCTCCCCCAAGGTGAGCGAGCGCCCGTGGCTCCTGAACACCGACCACGATGCTCTGTCTCTTGTCCTCACTGCTGCTGTTTGCTCGCTCCTCCTCTCACCCGAGCTGCTCTGCAACAAGGCTTTGTTTTATTCTTTGACAATTTCTTTTTAGATTGAATTTATTTTTAGAGAGTGGGGAAGGGAGGGAGAAAGAGAGGAAGAGAGACATTGATGTGCAAGAAACATCGCCTGGTTGCCTCTTGCACGCCCCCTACTGGGGACCTGGCCCACAACCCAGGCTTGTGCCCTGACTGGAGATCAGACCTGCAACCTTGACCTACTGGGACGGCCCTGACCCAGCCAGGGCCAGGGTATCTCAGTTATTTTATTCTTGAACTAACCAGCCTCAGGGGCTGGGTCTCCTCCAGACAGCCTCCGCATTTTTGCTTTTTGGATGGTTCTGAAGTATAGCCATCCAGCTAAGCAATAGACTTTAGCACCTTTATTCAAGGCCTGGCTAAGTATTAGAGGCCACAAAAAGCCTGTACCCTCTTGGAGAGGCTTCTTGCAACAGAGTGGGCACCTGAGAGCTTCCACAGAGGCCGGATGTGGGGCGGGGGGCAGGGCGGGAGAGGCTTCCTGAGAGCCCCGTTCCGGGTTGGAAATACATCCCCGGGTCATCACCGGCTCCTCTGGGAAAATGCATCTGCCTGGTAGAGCTGTTTCCAGGAACTCCTTACAGCTCCAGGTGCAGCTGCAGCACACGGCTCCCAGAGGCAGCCCTCTCCTGGAGAGTGAGTTAGAAGCAATCCTAACTTGATTTCCTGCTGAGGGGAAGAGAAGTAACAAGAAACCTTTGGGTTTGAAACATGAAACCAGGGCTTTGAGAGGGGCCTTGTCGGCTGGCCAGGTCTCCTGCCAGAAGTCTGGAGGAGGTGGAAGAGGTGGAGAGTCCGGCCATTCCTGGGCCAGGGTCCCCTGCCGTGGCCTCAGTGCTCCAGCCTGTGAATGTGGGATCCTCACACCAGATGGTCCCCCAGATTCCTTCCAGCTCTGACTCGGACTCTAAGAAAACTGGCTCCTTGGTGGCCTCATCCTAGTAGAGGGCGGCTCTGCCCTTGCCCCAGAGCCCCCCAACTCCATTCCTGGGCACCTGGCAGGGGTCTGGTCCTGCTCTGTGCAGGGAGTGAGTGTTTTGATCTGGCTCTTGGGGGTGGAAAGAATGCACGTGGGTGCCAGGTGACCTCCAGCGTGCTCCCGCCCCCTAGGAACTCCGCTGTCCCTTTCTCCCAGCTCCACCCCACTTCCTACCCACACTCCAGGCTCTTTTCCCTCGTTATGGTATCAGTGAAGCAGAACACCATTGCTGGGGAGGAGGGGTCAGTGAATTTATTTGGCTCTTGCATTGAGAAAAATAATGAGTGCAGCTTCCCTTCGGGGGACTAGGAGAAGTCCCTTCTCCACCCCTCACCCGGCTCTGGGCAGTTATTGTACCAGCGGGTCAGCGGGCCTGGGGGCTGCTCTTCGGGCCTGCTGGGTGGGGAGTTCCACCTGAGTGCCCCCCTCCCTCCTCCCAGGTGGCTTTCCTACCTCCTGCTCTTCATCCTGGACCTGGGCATCTGCTTCGTCGCCTGCCTAGGCCTGGCCAGGCGCTCCAGGTGTCTCCTGGCCTCGTGAGTAGCCCTGCCCAGGGGCCTGGGGCAAAGATCAGCAGACGAGTGGGATGATGGTACCAGGGTCAGAGAGGTGCAGTGAGGGCAACAGCCTGAAGCCACCAGCTCCTTATCTGGGCACCAGGCAAGGACTGGGCTCTCCTCCCTGTGTCCCTCCCCTCCTGGTCCTGCCCAAGCAGCAGAGCCATCCCTAACCAGGACGCCCCCCTCAGCTAGTGCCCTTACAGCTGCCTCTGCAGCCCAGGGGCCTAATCCCAGGCTCAGGTCCGTCTCCCTGCCCCAGAAGTCAGCAGGGGCCTGCGAAGGCAAGTTCACACTGAAGTTGGTGACTGACAGCCGTCTGGGGGTCCCCTGCCCACCGACCTCTGCCCGGGTCCCACCCACCCACGGCTGCCTGTCTTCTAGGATGCTGTGCTGTGGGCTGCTGGCCCTGCTGCTCAGCTGGACGTCCCTGGCTGCAGACACCGCTGCGGCAGTGGTGAGTTTGGGCGTGGGGTGGGGGTCGGCCTGACCGGGACCATCTCAGGTGGGTGGCACATAAGCGTGTCCTGTCCAGCGTCCCTAGGGCATGGTCAGCTTCTGGCTTCGGTCCCTAAGCTAAAACCCCACAATCTCAGAACTGAAGGGGCTGGGCTCTTCCGCACCAGGCCTGTCACTCTTTAGGGGGGAAAAGGCCTGGAGAAAGGAAAGGGGCTTCCACGGGATCATGAGGCATTTAGGGCCAGAGCCGAGGGAACACATGGAAAGCCTATCTCTTTGTCACCCCACTGGCCTGCTCCCAGCCACCTGCTCACTGCTCGTAAGGACATGCACGGTGACCAAGTGACTTCTCTCTGGTCCTGGTGGGGTGGGCGGGGTCTGACCCTCAGGCCGGAGGAGCCCCCCACCCTGGCTGCGGCTGCGCAGCCCGGAGCACTGGGAATGTGGGAGGCGGCACGGAACTGGCTCTGCCCCTTGTCCTTGGACTCACACACAGCCTGACACACAGGATTCGAGTTCATGGAGGTGGTGCCTCAAAATGTTAGAGTGAAAAAGCACAGGCGGGGGGCTTCCTACGGAGGTGTTTGAGTTAAATTGTGCGTGAGTCACTCGTTCGTTCATTCAGCTGTTGCTGGGCTTGGGGGCAGCAGCGGTGCCAGGTGTGAGGACATGTTCTTGACTGAGTGGCAGCCTGCGGAAGGCAGACTTGTGGGCGGATAGTTGCGGAGGTGCCTGCTGGGGGGTGGCAGGATGTACCCGGGGATCTCGGGGAACCCCAGCCAACTCAAGGGCCACAGACTGACCCTGTTCTGCCCAAGCTCCCTGCAGATAAAAGAACAGGGCTCCTGCTGGAAGCCCTCCACCCAAACTCAGGCCTCGCCCAGTGGCCGCGGGGCTGGCTGGGAGCTCGGGCCTTGGGCAGCTCGCCCCGTGGTGCCCACAGAATGAATGGATCCTGGTGCTGCTTGGTGCACGGCAGCTTTCGGCAGAGCTCGTCCAGAGGGGAGAGGAGGCGGGCAGCTCCTGCATGGGGTCCTCGCCCCAACCGTGCAGTATCCTCTTTGGGCAGGAAGGAGAGCTGGACAGCCACGAGCCCGTGTTCCAAGGGCAGGGGCCCCTTCAGATATAGGGAAGGGCAGGTCGGATGGTGGGCACTGAGCCCAAAAGCATCCTGACATCGGGAGTGGGGCAGCTGTGCACAGCGCAGGGGAGTGACTGCTGGCAGAGCGACAGGCACAGCTGCCTGGCCTCCTGCCTCCCCTCGGGGACAAGGGGAGCTCAGGGAAGCTCCCACGTGGTGCGCCTCTCTGGGGCCCCTCCTGCCGCCTGGGCAGCCTCGGCCTCCTGGAAGCGGCAGCAGCAGCATCCAACTCGCCCCCATAAGCTGCCCTTTGGGAAGCAGCCCCCTCCTGGCTCCTTCTCACTGGGCTTTGGTGTCCAAGGAAACCAGAGGGGATTTAATCTCCCAGCTGGGCACTGTGGAATGCGAGGGCTCCAAAAGAAAGGCCATTCCCCTGACTGGCTTGGTCAGGCCCCTCGGTGCCAGAGCCAGTGTGAATGAGCCTTTGATTGGGCTGTGCAGCCTCCTGCATGTCAATAGGGAATGGGGGGAGGAGGGGCCAGGAGCCAGGGCTGGGAGGGAAGAGGGTAGGAGATGGTCAAAGGCTGGGGCTGGCAGCTTTGTGTGGCCTCCCTACCCCTACCCTCTGAGGCCCGGCTTTTTTTTTGAGAGCTGTGGGGCCCGAGGATAGACACTGTGCCCTGCCCTGCCCCCACCCCCTGCCTTTACTGTCCCCAGAAAGAACCTCCCCAGGCAGGGACAGGGCCACTGGGAGCTTTGGCTGCACACCAGCACTAACCTGAGGGGGTCTCCCTGGGCATCTGGGCACCCCTCCCAACCGTGTATCCCCTGGGGAGTCACGGAGGTTTCCCAGGCCTCAGCTTCCCCCTGTGTGAGGCCAAGCAGGTCATGGCCCTCACCACAAAGGCTTGTGGGTGGGGTGAGGTGGGTGGCCAGTCCGTGGGAGGCATACAGGAAATGTTCGGTCAATAGCAGCCACCACTGGTTACCACACGGTTCCTGTCATTATGTGAGGGTCAAGCCGAGTCCTTCAGACTGTCACCTCTGCTCTCAGGAGCTACCTGCAGGCTCTGCCACCACCCAAGCTGGGCACTGGGTGGCTCCCCCACCTAACCTAACTGTGCTTAGGGCCCTTTCTCTGCCCATCCCACCCTCACCCCGGTTGCCTACCCTAATGCACCTCCAAGCCCATGTCCTCGTTGGCAGGAAAGTTGAGTCCTTATGGGAGAGTCTGAGGGCAGGAGTGGCCTGAGGAGGGGACAGGGAGGCCACGTCCCTGGTGGAGCCTCTGACGGGGCCTCCTGCCCCTCCTTGAGTCCCAGACTTCTTGAGGTGACCCAGACCAAAATGGCAGCCTTGCTTTCTCTCCGCCCCCAATTCGGAGTGGCTGCCCTCTTTCCAGTGACGGGGTGGGGTGCGCCTGGACCGGCCGGTGCTGTGGCTCCGATGTAGAGTAGTAAACCAGTCTGGTCACTGACGCACATCAGCAATTTTCGTAGAGCAGTTCTCTCCAGACCCTGAGCACGGGGCTGTTTGCATAGTTGCGTGTGTGCAGGCATAGGGCTCGGTGGAGCCCTGTGTCTGGAGGGGCATGTTAGTCCCCAGAGACATCCGTTTTCTAGGCCACATCACTGTGCAGCTCGCACAGGGCATGGCGCCTCGTAAGTACTCAGTAGAAATCTACCAGCTCCGTGGATGAATGAGTGATGGCCCAGCGTGGACCCTGGGGTGGCCGCTCCTGAACGGGAACAGGGCACTGGCCAGTGCAGGGCCATGGGGAGGGGTCCCCTGCTCAGGAGCACACGCTGGGGCAGGGGGTGGCCCCTAGGACCGGGCCAGAGGACCAGCGCTCACCCTGGCTGCTCTCAGAAGTGGAGGTCCCCTTTACTGGACCCAGGCTGGGTCTGGGGATGGCTGGCTCAGAGGGTGACATTCCTGCCCCCACCTCTCCCAGGGCCCGGAGCTGCTCCCTGTGGTCGCCTAGCCAGGCCGTGCCGTGTGGCCCAAGCTCCCCTGCTCACCACCGGCAGAGCCTGGAGCTCGTGCCCTCTGACTCCCAGCCCCTCAGGGTTTCGTGAGCAGGACCTGCCCTCAAAAGCTCAGCGATGGACTTGGCACCAACAGAGTTCGTTCTAGTTGGCCCCGGGAAGGCTTCACAGATTGACACCCCAGAGTAGGGGGGGCTTGACACCAGCGAGACAAACAATAAAATAGAGATGAGCAAATGACTCCCCGACACCCATCCTGCAGCGTGCCCCCAGCCCAGGCCCACCCCAGGCCCTCCCAGAAGAGGCATCGGAAACATGGGCTCCTTTATGTAGATTAACTCACAAGGGGAACGGTGTTTTTCTCTCCGAGTTACAGGGGAGGCACCCGAGACACAGAAAGAATGAGTCACTTGCCCAAAGTTACAGAGCCAGGACCCAAAACCAGGGGCTGAGTTTTCTGAGTGTCCTCCTCCGCCCAGGACGGAGCCCAGAGGTCCAACAGGCCGGGGCTGAGGGCACAGGGCCCCTCCCAGGGCACTGGTGCCGTGCCCTTCCCAACCCCTCTTACTTCTCCCTGGCTTAGGGCGCCAGTGACTTCTGTGCAGCTCCCGACACCTTCATCCTGAACACGACGGAGGACCAGCTCAGCGCAGGTAAGGAGCTCACCGGCCTCCGGTCAGAGCCGCTCTGGCCGGCCCGACTGTGCGCTGCTCGCCATTTCAGCCCGGTTGTCACCCGGTCCCTCCCGAACCCTGCACTCAGGGACCAGCCGCGCCTCTGGGCCATTTCATAGAACCTGCCTCCTTGGGGGGCTCGGGAGCAGCCTGGCCCCTGAGGATGGATGAGGGCCTGGCCCCCTGCCTGACGTCGTCTTTGCCTTGCAGAGGTGACCCGTTACTACTTGTACTGTGGTCAGAGCATAAGCAGCCCCTTCCAGCAGGTACGGCTCGCCCTGCCCACAGTCCCCCTCATCTGCCTGCTCTCTGCAGACAGACCCGCAGCCCCGGCCCTGACTGGGAAGGTGGAGGTGGCTGGGTGTTCTTTGCACCATCGTGGTCCTCTGAGGGAGGCAGTGCTCTTGGCCAGCTTCTAAATCAGTGTTTCTCACGTGTGTGCCTGCACGGAGTGCGGTTAGCACGCAGATGCTGTGGAGCAGGTCTGGGGTGGGCCATGAGGGTCCGGATTTCTCTCAAGCTCCAAAGCGAGGCCGGTCTGAGGTCCGCTTTGAGTGGCAAGAAGCAAGAGGCCTCTCCAGAAGCCTGAGGGATGAGGGGAAGCTTTCCTGCAAGCAGGAAGGGCCATAGTCAGGGATGTGAGTGCAGATGCAGTTGGGGGGAGGGGGGTTGGAGTGGGGCTGCAGAGGAACGGGCCCTCGGCAGCTGGGCGGGGCCGGGGGGGGGGCTTGGGAAATGAAACCTCACCGTGGGGCCGTGGTCTGTCCCGGCCCAGGCACTGACCGTCTTCCAGCGCTCGCTGACCACCATGCAGATCCAGGTGGCGGGACTGCTTCAGTTTGCTGTGCCCATCTTCCCCACGGCAGAGGTGAGGCGGTCTCCCCAGCATTTGCACCGGAAGTGGGGGCTCCCCGGGGCCAGGGCTTCGGAAAGCCAGGCTATAGGGAGTGTCCTCTCCCAGAGTCTGGCTCCTTCATTTGGCTTTGAAGGTTGCTGAGCCCTGCCCCCACCACTCAGTCTCTGTCTGTCTGTCTGTCTGTCCGTCTGCATGTTTGCCTCTTTCCTTCCTCCTGCTTCAGAATGAGCTGCTCAGAATCCAGCTCCTGTTAAACTCCTCGGAATCCAGCCTTCAGCAGCTGACGGCCATGCTGGATTGTCGCGGGTTGCACAAGGTGCTGGGCTGGCTCAGGGGGGTTAGCGGGGGTGGGGATGCCCTCGCTGGCCACGTGTTCCCAGAGAAGCCAAGAGGGGCTGGAAGAGAGATCCCCTGGGCTCCCCGTGAGCCTGGGCGGTGGGGAGGAAGCTGGACAATAGGGAGGTGGGAGAGGGGCTTGGCTTCTTGGTTCTCTCCAGTAGCTGAGACAGGGAGACCCAGTGACAGTGCCAGGGGGCGAGGTAGCAGGACTGGATCAGGTTACCTGTAGAGCACCCGTGATGGCCATCTGGTCAACCCATCCACCTCCCTGGGGTGCAAGTTGGCATCCCAGTCTGATTGCCAGGGCCGTCTCTCCGGGAATTGGAACTGTCAGACACTGATGCCGGGAACACACTGGGAGTGTGTGAGCCCTCCTTCCCCCCACAGCAGTAAGCCAGCGTGTGCTGAGAGCCCTCACATCTCAGGGGGATGCAGGGCAGAGGGTCGTGCTCATGGCCGTGGCTGCCGCTGACTGAGGACTTGGTTGTGCACTTCACCTTGTCCTGTGCACGTGGTGTCCAACGTGCCCTTCGGTCCTCGCAGCTGTACTACGCAGCCCGCATCATTTCATGGGGAGTTTTACAGATGAGGAAAGCATCTGTGTGGATGGATAGGCGGAAAGATCGATAGTTCTCTCTGTGTCTGTCTGTAGATAGATGATAGGTAGGGAGACAGACAGACAGACAGAGTGTGTGTGACTCACTGAAGATGCCAGAATTGCTAAGTCAAGCTTGAGTGTTGGGTCCTGGCTGTCTGACTTAAGAGCCGAGAGCACGGGCATCGCCCAGGACCCTCCTTCCCTCCCTGTCCACGTCCGGTCGGCCCCTCAGCCCGTGCCAGCAGCTGCCCTCTCAAATACGTCCTGAGTCGGTCAGTACGGCGCTCTGCCGCTCCCGCCCTGGCCCTGGCTTCCTGCCTGGTCTCCCGGGTTCTCCCACCCCCTTCCCACCCGTGTCCTTTCCTGTGCCGCAGCCGGAGTGGTTTGAATTAAAAGCAAACTGGATCACATCCCTCCTAACCCAAACCCTCCGATGTCTTCCCGTCATGCTGTGATAAACTGCAAACTCTTCCCCTGCCCTGTGAGCCCCGGAACGACCCGGCACCGACTCAGCCGTCTCCTGTTGGCCTTGTTCCTCTTTCCCGAACCTGCCAAGCTTGTCCCCTTGTGTCACCGCTCAAGGTGCCGTCCGCTCCGTCTTGCCCCCCCCCACCCCGGCCTCAGAGTAAACGCCCCACTCCTCTGGCTCCCTACCCAGACCCCCACAACTGGGCCGTCCTTGTTCAGAGCTGACCCTCCAGTGCCTAGCACACAGTAGGTGTCCAGCAAATGTCTGTAGAGTGACCTCAAGGAGCCCCGTTGTGTTTGGATCCAGAGTGTGGGCCCTTAATGGCTGTCAGGGTGCTGAGGATGTGAAGGGCGGGGTTCTGGGGCCAGGCTGCACCCCACTCCCTTCCAACTGTGGGTCCCCCTCCCCCAGGACTACCTGGACGCCCTCACTGGCATCTGCTACGACGGCATCGAGGGCTTGCTCTTCCTCGGCCTCTTCTCCCTCCTGGCCGCCCTGGCCTTCTCCACCATGACCTGTGCAGAGCTGCGGGCCTGGAAGCACTTTACCATCAGGTGGGCTGCCTGGGGGCAGGGACTTCCTTGGGGAGCAGGCGGGAGGCTCTGCTCTGCCCGAGCTGAGGGCTGATAACCTGCGAGGGACCAGAGCAGCCAAGGGCCCCGGCATCTGGCTCCGGCAAGCTGCCTAACTTTCTGCCGAAGCTTCCCCAAGAGTCCAAACAGGCCCCCAAAAGGGGGTTCCTCAGGAGCCCGGGCAGGAGTGGGTCTGAGGATGGGGGCAGCCGCTCCTCTCCTCCTCCGCAGGACTCTGTGGCGTGAGGTAGATGAGGAGAGCTTTCACTGCTGGGCGGGGCGCCCCCAGCAAGCCAGGGGGCGCAGGTTGTATGTAGTGCAGTCACCAGGGACCTACAGTCTCACTGGGGACATAGACGGGGACGAGGTGGTAGATCAGACAAGAGGAAGCAGATTAGGGAGGGTCAGTGTGCACGTGGTCAGCACAGTGGGCTGCCTGGAGGAGGTGGATATGGATATGAACTGGGAACGTGGCTGAGTGATCTGTGGGAGGCGCAGCCGAGGACCGTGTCTCGAGGAAGTTCAAGGACACACCCGTGGCTAGAGGGAGCGTCCTGGGCCGGGACCCCATCGCCTTGGAGCCTCCCTCGCCCTCCATGGTCAGCCGTGTTCCGCGTGTCATTGTAGGGACAGAGACTACGATGACATCGATGAGGACGACCCCTTCAACCCCCAGGCCCGGCGTATCGCCACCCACAACCCACCACGGGGGCAGCTTCACAGCTTCTGCAGCTACAGCAGCGGCCTGGGCAGCCAGACCAGCCTGCAGCCCCCCGCCCAGACCGTCTCCAATGCCCCTGTCTCGGAGTACATGTACGGCGGGGGGTCCCGGGGCCTCCCCTCGCACGGCCTGGCCCAGGGGAGATAGAACTGCGGGTCCGGAGAGCCAGGTGGGGAGGGAGGCAGCGAAGGCAGGCGGTGGTCCCCTCACTGCAGCCTAGGATGCTAGGGAGGAAGGCAGCCCGTGAGCATTCAGTCACGTGCCCCTGCACACCCATCCACATGTGTGGGGTGAAGATCTCACCGCACAGATGCCAGGCCTTTCTCCACAAGCCCACGGGGTGGGTCTCCGGGCCGAGAATCGGTGTTTCTCACAGGTCCTCCGGTGGAAGTCTGAGTCCCTTCCCCACGCCTTCCCCTCCTGAGCTCTCCTCTCGGCCCCCCAGGAACCAAGCTGTGCTCTTCGGTGGAAACCCCCGCTACGAGAACACGCCGCTCATTGGAAGAGGCTCCCCACCTCCCACGGTAACCTGGGCTCCCGCGACGGGTGGGCAGAGGAGTCGTTGAGCCAGGTGCCTGTCAGGGGCCTCTGCCTTCACTCAGGCCCGGGCGAGTTGCCTCACTCGCCCCCTGCAGGGAGTTTGGGAGGGACCGTCCAGTTGATAAACTGGGAGCACGGGAGACCCAGGGCCATGGGGTCCATGACACAGGCCTGGCCCCTGAGGACCAGGATGCTCACGGGTGTCCAGCGAGGGCTCCTGGCGAAAGCACAGCGCCAGACCCAGGGGGAAGAGAGGGGACCCAGCCCTGGTCTTCAGGAAGCATATGACCTGCAGGAGGGGACAGTCAGCAAAGCTGCTGGTAATAAGTGCCACTGGGACTGCAGGAGGGGCCTGGAGGGGGAACTGTCCCCGCTGCTCTGCAGGACCTGCAAAGGTCCCGTGGAGTATGTGGCGCCGAGGCACACCTCAGAGCAGTGGGCCTCACCTGGCGGTTATATCCTCCGGGGGAAGTTGGCCACGTCTCCTGGCACTTTGGTAGTCACGTCTGGGAGTAGCTGCTTCTGGCACCCAGTGGGTGGGGACCAGGAATACTGCTGTGCCCCCTACGGCACTCAGGATGACCCCCACCACACACAGTGACCAGCCCCAGGCGTCCCTAGCGTCCAGGTTGAGAAACTGCTCTGACCAACCACCGGTCTCTCCCTGCGTGACCCCTCCTTGCAGTTTTTGCCCCGGCACCTCCCCCACTGTGCTTGTAGAAACAGCACTAGACCCTGGCCTAGCTCTTGAGTCCAGGGCCCCGAGGCCGGGAGAGTGGGTGGGTGGGTGGAAGTCAGGCCTTTGAAACAGCCCCCTAGCTTTTCTCTCTGACTGGAAGCCTCCTGGGTTCCCTTCCCTCGCCACCAGCTGCAGTGGACCCAGGAATGCAGGCTGATTTTCATGTAAATCTGAGCACAGGTAATTAGGGGGCGTCTGCTGCTGTGAAAAATGAATTACTCCAAGCACCGCAATGCCAAATAAAAAGGACTTTCAGATTACCTTCTGCTTTGAAAGATCCAGGCCACTCTCCCTGCCGTTTGCAGAGGCTAGCACGGCCTGACCTTATTTGCAAGGCTCAAGAGCAGGGAGCAAGGCTGAGTCGAGGTGGACGAGGCAGGCACCTCGGAGGGGGGGTGGCCGGTCAGTGCGGGCACCGTGCATTTGAGGCCGGGAGCCAGAGGTCCCGGTGGTCCCCAGGGTGGGCAGCACCCCAGGCAGGCTTCCTGTCCGGGCCACTCTCGTCCCTCCAGTCCCCATGATGCCCTGTCATTAAAGCTTGGTGCCCGCCCTGCAGGGTGGTGGCTCAGTTGGTTGGGTGGCCCCCAAAGCAAAAGGTCACCAGTCGGACTCCCGGTCAGGGCACACGCCTGGGCTGCAGGTTCGGCCTCTGGCCGGGGCGTGTAAGCAGCAACCAGTCGATGTTTCTCCCTGTCTTCTTCCTTCCCTTCTCTCTTGAAATAAATAAATAAAATCTTAAAAAAATCTTGGTCCCTGACCACTGTGGCTAACTAACTGGCTGGTCTGTCTCTCTCTTTCTCAGAAATTCCCAGCACCTGTGTTAGGACAGGGTCCAGGGTGACTGGTGACGTGGTGTGACCCTGTTCTGACCACCCCTGCCCCTCTCTCCCACAGTACACTCCCAGCATGAGGGCCACCTACCTGTCCCTGGCGGATGAGCACCTGAGGCACTACGGCAGTGAGTTCCCAGCCTAACTGCCTGAGGAACCGTCGGAGGGCACTGCCTCCTTGACCCACTCTGGTTTGTCATGGACTCCCACGAGAGCTGCGTTTCTTCAGTGGAAACCAAAGGCATCTGGAAACTGGTCACAGGACTGGGAAGGCCCTGTTCCCACAGAGGGGCCACTGAGGGTCAGGCAGATCGGCCTGGGCGCAGCTGCCCCGGACAGACAGAAACCAGCCTCTCCCACTGCCACCCTCCTCTCCACGCTGGGACTGTCCTCCAGCTGTTTGGCCGTCCCTACACTGGCAGCCAGGCTCAGCTCACCCCTACACACCACCCTTGCCAGGTGAGGCAGAGCAGTGAGGAGGGGCCGGTCAGGCTCCACGGTCGCATTGCTGGCCCTCTGCCTGCAAGCACAACCGGAAGGCCAGGCGACCACTCTCAGAGTGACCTGTCTCCTGGCCACGTGGATGGCAGCATTTTCCTGTAGGTGGAGGTGGAATCACTGATCGGGAGATGCTTTTAAGGAAGGCGATGTCCCCAAAGAGACCAGAAACTGTCCAAATTGGTCTCCTGGGGCCTGGTGGCCTCTTCCGGGCCACAGAGGGAAGGTGACGGAGAGCTCTGCGGCCCCAGGGCCGGGGGACCGACCCTGGTGGGTGTCTACAGTGACGCCAGGTGGGAAGGGGCAGGGGAGCCCACCCCATCCTGCTGGCCTTTCTGCAACCTGCCATTCCAGAAGCGATGCTGTGAGTTTGTTCGCCACGGGTAGGGGCGGTCTCAGGTACTAACACACACTTTGAATGCGACTGTAACTTTTCTTCCCCCGCACCCCGTGTTTTAAATACTTTGATGGTCCAAAGACTTGAACCTCATAGCACATCCGGTTTTTACAGTACACTTGGGGCTCATTCCTTCCACTCAATTTGTCTGCCCTTCCTTTTCAGAGTTTGCCGCCACCAGCCAGTTCTTTAAGGATCTGGGCATGGGGGAGAGGGGGCTTTTAAACAAAATAAAGATCAGTGAGATTTCCTGTCCCAAGCTGCTGTTCGATGGGAACGTGGGTTCATCACCCGCCCCCCGCACCCCCACTCCAGACCCTTTAAGGGAGGAAGGGAGGGCAAACGGCATGGGCAGCCCCCTCCAGAGGAATGAATGGCCAGGCCAGCGTCCCCTCCCTCTTGTCTGCAAGTGAATTTGTCAGTGAAGGTTTTAGCAGACTGGGACAACTCAGTATGTAGACAGGTGTCTTCCGTACCTCCCCCATGCTGTTCTCCCCACCCCCTGCACTACACCTGCCAGGCAAGGAGGAGCTTGTGAACCAAGAAAAAGTAATGACCCATCATTCTGCCCGCCGAGGAGCCAGCGTTCGGGTCTGGTGCTGCCCATGCTCTGCCCAGAGTGCCCAGCTCTGGAGCTTCCACAGCCTCACACACCAAAGCAGGGACGGGGTGGCATGGCTTGGGACAGGGGCTCCATCTGCATTTTGGAAGAGCCACCTTCTCATCAAAACAATGACAGCAGTGTGGGTCTCAGCCCCCACAGCAGAATGGGGCCACAGGGCAGCCAGGACTCAGCTGTGTTAACCTGGAAGAACAGTCTACCATAAACACCCCTTTGTGTGGCCACGTCGTGGGCAGGTAGAAACTGTGACGACAAGCTGTTGCTTCTTAATCTTTCATTATTGGCCACTAGAGTTGTTTTTAACGCATGTAAACTAAACTAGAACCCTCGCGTGGTGCCCCAAGAAACCAGGTGGGCACAGCGCTCCTTGGTGCACGTGCGCCCCCACCTGGACAACAAATAAACCACTGTACTAAAATGTGCGCTCGGTGTCTAGTTTCCTCCGCTGGGGGGATGCGGGGATGGGGGACTGGGGGGCCCCTTTTGGCTATGTGGTCGGAGCTTCAGAGCAGATTTCAGCAGCGATTTCAGCATGAGGACTGAGAGATGGGACCACCAAATGAATGTTGTGGCCTCCCGTGGCCCTGGCGACTCCGCACTGAGACCTCGTTTCTGCCTGCCTTTCTCCAAAGGTCTCTAACAGTCATCGCTCTTAATGTTGCTGATAATAACGTGCATCGAACTCCTGCCGTGTGCCAGGAACTGTCCCAAGTATTTCCGTCACTTGTTCATCAAACCCACAGTAACCCTATGGGGTCACTCATGTTGCAAATAAGCCAACAGAAGCGCAGAGAGGGTAACTTGGAGCAAGCGCCAGAGCCCAGAGTGTCAGCCCAGAGCCGCAGCTGGTCACACAGTGGGCTGCTGCCCTCCTCCCCACCCCCCCACCCCCGCCGTGGCTCTGCCGTGGGTCCTTTCCGTTGTGGCCATTTCATCAGACTTCGGATTCTTACATGACACACGCAGGGGGCGATGTGGCAGCAGAGTGGAGGCTGGGGTTATAACTCCCACGTAGTGGCTGAGGACGCTGCAGAGTGGGGAGGCAAACGATCCGCCAGACCACAAGCAAATCAATAAATAGCAGGACTTGGCATCGGTGTCACCGACTAGGGCTCAGGACTTCGGAGCCCTGACTACAAACTGGCGTTTCCTCCGGATCCGGCCCAGGGCACATTTGAAGGCTTGGCTACAAACGCTTATCGCGACTGGCGTTTGGCTAACTCGTTGCTTACCTTCCCTCCTAACTCCAGAGACCTCCGCAGGAAGGAGGAGGGATCCGCGGCGCTGGGGTCTTTCCCCAACGCGAGGTCACGTGCTCCACTCGCCCCAGCGCCTCGGCGTCCTCGGCCGGTCAGGTTGCTAGGCAGCGGGTAAACGCCGCGGCCAGGAGCCGTTTGAGCGACGCTGGGGGCAGCCCAGCAGCTCGCGCGCTTCCCCAGCAGCCCGGCCCCGCGGCAGCAGAGCCCACAGGGGTTAAGCGAGGGCGCTGGAGGACGTCAGCGGCTGAAGAAGAGAGCGGAGAGACTGAAGGCGGGAGCCAGAGGGTAATAATCACTGAAGAGCGTAAGGAATTCCTGATGGGGGCACTCCGGGGATAGCTCCTACAGGTGGGGGCTGCCAGGACTAGCGCTCTCAGGGTGCCTGCCTCATTGGTCCTCGATGCCCTCGGCGCCTCCGAGTCACAGAACCCTGCAAGTTCTAAACACCTTGCCTCCTGAACCCCTACTCCCAGCCAGCAGCCCTGATACCTACCGTCTGTCTCCTGGAGGGGTCGGGAGACCGCTAAAGGGTTTTACAGCTGATTGCCGGGGGACGCAGCCTGCGCTGGGGTAGCGGGAGGATGGGCGGTCAAGAGGAGGGCTTGCTGGTGAGAGTGGAGGGCAGGGAACTTGCAGCGAGTGAGCACCTGCTGGGCGGCAGGTCCTGGAGATGCACCCTCTGTCTAGTCCTCAGGGCTACTCGCCGCTGTAGAGCCGGAGTCCGGCGCTGGCTCTGTCTGGACTTAAGTCCTGTGACCTTGGACAAGGCACTTAATGTCTCTGGGCATCGGTTTCTCCATCTGTAGAATGAGAGTTGTGATAACTGTTCAGGGGACTGTGGGGGGCACACAGAGGGCCTGTGCACGCGTTCACAGGGCCTGGGGCCCATTTTTTAAAGAAGAGTTTATGTATGTATGTATGTATGTATGTATGTATTTTTAGAGGGGAAGGAACCCACAACCTGAGCCCTCGGGGACTCGAGTCAGAGGCCCACTTTCTGAGAGTTAGGAGTGGCCAGCACGAGGACAGCTCCGCTCGACTGTGTAGTGGACAGACCCCACCAGGTGACTGGCAGTTTAAGCCAATGAGGAGCATTCAGACCCCACAGAATCCGTTGGCTGTGAGAGGGGTCAGAGGGGTCAAGGGCCCTTTTGGGGTGAGCGGAGAACCATTTGTGGGAGCGTCTACTGCATTTCTAAGACATCCAATGGGCCCCAGTAAGGAACACACTTCCTTGCATTGCACCTGAGTGCTTGCTTTTCACGCTTCTCCCAAGTGCGTCAGGTCTCCGAGTGACTGAGTGGCCCGGCCAAGGTCAAACAGCTGGTGAGTGTCAAGGCCAGAACTTGAAGTACGGACGGCCCCGTCTGCTTTCCCATTCCCCAGTGTTGTTCATGACCGATGGCACAGATCAGAGGGCTTCTCTAAGGCCTGACTATTCTGCCTGTTGAGGGAGTGGTCCCACCTTCCCTGCTCCCCTCCTGGGCGGAGCAGTGTCGGGTGGGAGGAGCTTCCAGGGGGTTCCCCCGAGGGTCAAGTCCGGTAACCTAGGAGTCCGGAATAGGTGAGTCTTCGGACAATCCAGTGGTTGAGTGGGAGACTTTCTAGAAAGGCCCAAGGCTCTCAGACCTGTGTGCTGTAAGATGAGGTCCAGTGCGTGGCAAGGAATGTGGCCCAACAGAATCGCCATCAGGACTTCCTACTGCTTTGCAACCAGCCTGTTAGCTCAGTAGAAACCGGATCCTTGGGGGGTGAGCGCTTTGGAGCCGGCAGACCAGCTCTGCCGCTAGCTCTCAGATCTGGACCCGGCCTCGGGGCATCTCTGAGAATCAGATTCCTCCCAAGTGAGAAGGAGATTCTGTGGTTCACTCGGAGGGCCGGAGGGCCGTGGCAAGGGCTGAGCAAGGTGGTGCCTAGCATGCCCTCATCACTCAGTGAATGATTTCTTAAAGTAAAGATTCAGCTTCTGGACAAATCCCCGAGAACCCTGCCCCTCAACCAGATTGGGAACCTGGAGCCCTGTTCCTCCTGGTGTGGCCCACGGGGACGGGGGAGCAGCAGCCGGGCGGGACCCCTCACTGCACACTCCCCGCTGCCCCCGCAGTGGTCGTTACCATGGAGATCGTGTACGTGTACGTGAAGAAGCGAAGCGAGTTCGGCAAGCAATGCAACTTCACCGACCGCCAGGCGGAGCTGAACACCGACATCCCGCCCAACCCCGAGCTGGCCGAGCTGTACGTGGAGCGCAACCCCGTGGACACGGGCATCCAGTGCTCCACCAGCATGTCCGAACACGAGGTGGGTCCCTGCCCCGGGCCTGGCCGGCGAGGGCGTGGTCTGGGTGACTTCAGCCACTGGAAGCCGGGCACTGTGAACCGCTGTGTATGCTGGAAGTGTGGGGGCAGGATCGCCCCACAGTGGCCAGGGGCAGACCCAGCACCCAGCAGTCCCTGGGCCGGGCGAGTCCCGGTCAAGATGCTCTCTCTCCCAGGGCCTCTGACCTCCCTTTTAAGGCTCTGGAGTCATTTTAGGGCTTTGGTACAGGTGGAAGAGGTATTCTGAGGGGGTGGCGTTTTATTTTATATTATTATTATTATTATTATTATTATTATTATTATTATTATTATTAGAGAGAGAGGGGAAGGGAGAGAGAAGGAGAGGGAGAGAAACATCGATATGAAAGAGAAACACTGAGTGGTTGCCTCTCATACACACCCCATCAGGGCACTGAACCCACAACCCAGGCACATGCCCTGACCGAGAATTGAACCAGTGACCTTTTGCTTTGTGAGACAAGGCCCAACCAACTGAGCCATGCCAGCCAGAGCGTGAGGGCGCGGAGATTTATATTTATGCCCACAGGCGATGCCCAGCTGAGCCAGGAGAGGTTGCCACAGAAAGTTCTGGTCAGATGGGCCTCCGGGACAGGAGAACTGGGTCACATTGCCGATCGGTCTCCTGGCGAGTCCCCCGCCTGCCTGCACCAGGTGGTCAGCTCCGGATTATGTGGGGGACTGCCGGGAGGAAACCAGACCGAAGGAGATAACCCATTTACCGTGTCCCGAATCAGCCGAGTGAGAATCAGAGCTCTGCTTTAATCAAAACACACAGTGAACGGGGTAAACGGTTCCGATGAGTCCCAGTTCAAAAGGGACAAACACAGCGTGTCCCGGGGCTAGTCGCGGTCACGGGGGCCAGGGCAGTTTGGTCCGTGGGACAGAGGTGGCCACCACAAAGGCCACACCACGTCAGGGTCTCCTGTCAGCAGCTCCACCCTGCGAAGACGGCTAACGTTTGTGAGAGCGGCCCCAAAAGGGATGGGAGAGGGAAGTGACGGCCGAGTGGGCAGGGGGTTTCCGCGGGGGGTGACGAGAAAGCTCAGGAAGCAGAGAGTGGGGACAGTGGCACCATGCTGTGTATGTCCCTGACTCCACTGAACTGTACACCTCAAATATTTAAAGTGATGAAATTTACATTGCCTGTATGTTACCACGATGTTTAATGTGGGGGGAAAATGGGAAGGAGGCAAACTGGTAAGTGTAGGGGTTGAAACTGCGCCTCTGCCCCCCTCCCTGCCACAGAGAATGGGTAAAGCGAGTCCAGGCTCTCAATGGTTCCTGCGTTTCAGTCCTGTGACATCGTAAACGGCAGGACGGAGAAGGATGTTCCCTTCTTCCTCCTTTGGGATCTCACAGAACCACACGTGGGTGGGGTTCGGATGAAGTCAGAAGTGGGTTTTCCGTGACCAGGGCACCAGCGGCGAAACTGCCAGCTCCACACAGCGGCACGTCCATGGTTGCCCGTGACCCCTGAGGACCAGTGACCCCCTTCCTGGTCCCTGAAAATCCTGTGATTTTGGCCAAAGACACTTCAAGGGCCCACCCCTGGGTGCTCAGGGCTCCGGACCCTGGGTTGCAGACGTGGCTAAATGCTCACACCCGGGGCCCTCCGTTCAGGCCAACACAGAGCGGATCGAGATGGAGACCCGGGGTGTCAACCACATCGAGGGGGGCTGGCCCAAGGATGTGAACCCCCTGGAGCTGGAGCAGACGATCCGCTTCCGGAAGAAGGTGGAGAAAGATGAGAACTACATCAACGCCATCACGCAGCTGGGCTTGGTGAGGCTCCCTGCAGCTCCAGCGGTCAGAACCACTGCTGTCCCTCTGCATCCTCAACCGCATGTCAGGCCCTGATGCACCCTGTGCTCATCAGCCCTTGCGGCTGCTCAGGGGAAATACACCAACTACCACAGGGACCTTCCGGCTGGGAGCAGGCAGGCAGTCCACCACAGCTGACCTGAGGGGAAGGTGGGGAGGTGCGGGGGCTGAACAGGCTTTAGGAGGAGTCTGGAAGTGGCCCCTTGGGGCAAAGAGAGCGCCCAAGAATCCCACCCACCAGCTACCTACCAGTAGGGAACATTCATTCATTCGACACATTTGGTCCAAGCTTCTGGAGCCAGGCACAGTAAGAGAGTGCAAAAATAAAATCCACATGCATCCTGCCCCAGAGAGTTTATAATCTGCCAGAGGTCGAAGACAGACACAGAGAGAACACCGCAGAATGTAGAAAGACATGCTGTGAAAGTCGGGATGACTGGCCATTTTACCCCATAAAGAGAGAGAGTTGATTTCCTGCTGAAGGGATCAGGGAAGGCTTCCTGGAAGAGGTGGCACTTGAGCTTGGGCTTTTCCAGGATGGACATTTGCAATAATGGGGAGGGCTTTCTGGGTGAAGGAGCCAGAAGATGGGCGCTCTGTATGGAGTCGCAGATACTTCTGTTTGGCTGGAGCCCTGTGTCTTCACCTTGTCATTGTTGTCCCCGAGGAACCTTTTATAGATGGTCTTTTTCTAATTGCCTCCCCCCACAAAATTCCAGTCTCCAAAGCCATAAGCATGCCATGCATCTGTTCATGTACCACATGTATATCTGGGCTTTGTACATAAAAGGTAATATTATTTTACCGCTGAGAATCAATTTTCGCCCCACTGGGGGTGATACTGCCCCACTGAAAATGCACGGGATGGCGGGGGGGTGGGAAGGACCCCCTCCACCACTAAGAACCCCCGGGTGTCCCCGCAGATCATGGAGCACTGCATCAAGCAGAACAACGCCATCGACATCTACCAGGAGTACTTTGATGACGAGGACACAGTGGAGGTGACGGAAGAGGCCCCTTCAGCTAAAACCATCAACGTTTTCAGGTATTTCTGGAGTCAGGCCAGTGCTGGCCATCCCCCGTCCCCCGTCCGCGGGTGGGTGTCCCCAAACACAACGCCATAAGCAAGCTGGAACTTAATATTTTGATTCCATTTTTATTATCAGTTTTTATTTGTGGCTCACATCATTGGTGTTCTGATTCAGGGCGTCTTGTAAACTTTGCTTTTAAAATAAATTTCTCTGAGTGAATGCTTGAGCATGCTTAAGTATGTTTGAATTTTTTATTTTTTTAAATACATTTTTTATTTTTAATAGTTTTTTCAAAGATTTTATTTATTTATTTTTAGAGAGGGAAGGGAGAAAGAGAGAGAGAGAGAGAGAAACATCAATATGCAGTTGCTGGGGGCCGTGGCCTGCAACCCAGGCATGTGCCCTGACTGGGAATCGAACCTGCGATGCTTTGGTTCACAGCCCGTGCTTAAATATGTTTGAATGTTTTAAAGAAAAGATTTCGTCAGTAAGACACGTAGGGAGCCTCACACGGCAGCTTCCTGCCCTTTGCTCTCCCCTAAAGGGATCCCCAGGAGATCAGGAGGTCGGCCACACACCTGTCCTGGCACCCCGACGGCAGCAAGAAGCTGGCAGTGGCCTATTCTTGCTTGAACTTTCAACGGGCGCCTGCGGGCATGAGCCACGATTCCTACATCTGGGACCTGGGTGAGAACCAAAAAGGCCTGGTGGCCAGGGATGGCTGAGGGGGAGGGCAGGAGGAGCAGTGCGGGCTGGGGGCCTCAGGGGAGGGGCCAGGGACCAGGAGGAAGCCTCTCATTCCACCCCTGTGGGGGCCTCAGGCGGGCCACCCAGTCATATCAGGGTAGCCCGCTTCATCTCCAGATCTGTAAGCAGGTCGTTCAAGAGCAGACCCCGCAAAGTCCCACATCTGGGCACCTGAAGAGTGAATCAGATAGAAACCCTGGCAGACTGAGAAGGGACCCAAGGGGGAGGGGACTCACTTCTGCCCTCCCTTCCCAAGTGCTGTCCTTAATTCATGGCCAATAGGAGCAACGTGCGCCCCCCACCCCACCTCCCCTGAGAGCAGGGACCTTTTGTGGACGGAGGGGCTCACTCCAAGGGCAGAGCTGGCGATGGGGGTGTCACGCTCTCCGATGTCCCTCATTGCTGTCATTGAGAAAATGAACATAAGCCGTTGTCCGTGGGGGTAGGCGCCGGGCACAGAACGGAGCACTCCGCGCTGAAGCAGCTGGGCGTGCTGTGGGGCGGGCCCGCCGTTACCCTCAGAACACAGCCCGGAGAACCTCGGGTCGGACCCCGCTCCACACCGAACCGGGGAAGCAGACTTGAATTACGATGACACGTGCGCACACGCACAGCTGTGATTCCCTGAAATAAAACCATGGGAAGGGCGCCTGGGATCGGTTCTGGCCACGGGACCTGGGGGCGGGAAGCGGCCCAGAGAAAGGCTTCCGGGCTCCCCCCGCCCGCCCCCCTCTCCCCGTTGGGCCCCATGTTTTCCTTTCCAGGCCTGGTGGGATATTCTGGGATTTCTCCTCCCGCTTTTCAGAAAACCCCAACAGGCCTGAGATCGCCCTGAAGCCATCGTCCCCTGTCATCACCTTGGAGTACAACCCCAAAGACTCCCACGTGCTCCTGGGAGGCTGCTACAACGGGCAGATCGGTGAGAGGGGCCCGGGCTCTTCACCACCGATTACTGTGGTGAAAAGACCTTTTCACTGGGCAAGCGCTGAGTCAAGTTGAACAGACTGCCTTGCAGCGGGGGCTTGTGGGGGCGGGGGGTGGGCACCAGGCAGGTCAAAGAAGGACGATGTTTCGGACAGGAGACCTGAGCGAGCGCCAGTCCCACAGCGCCCCCTCCTGGCTGCCGGGCTGC
This sequence comes from Tonatia bakeri, assembly GCA_004024845.1. Classification (NCBI taxonomy): domain Eukaryota; kingdom Metazoa; phylum Chordata; class Mammalia; order Chiroptera; family Phyllostomidae; genus Tonatia; species Tonatia bakeri. The sequence continues at coordinate 147,659 of PVIA01003764.1, forward strand.
GGTTGCCCCAGGAAGGCGGGGCGTCCTTTTTCAAGGCTCCCGTGGAATGGAGAGTGTGGGGTCCTAAGTAGGCCAGGTCAGAATGCAACAGCACTCACTGTTCTTGCCAAGAGTCAGCTGGTTTCCCTGAAGCAACACTTTTTGGATTCCTGCGAGCCTTTGTCGAATTTCCAGAGTTGTGGAAAAGTCCACTGTGACCGTTTTCGCTGGTTTTCTCGTTGCTTCTGTGGAGGAGGCTGTCAGAGGTGCTCGCTCCGCTATCGCTGCCGCGCGCGCACCCAGGAAACCGAGCCTTCGCATGGCTAGTGAGATCGGAAGAGACCCACCCGCGTGGGCTCTGAACGCCCGCCTGCCCCCCCGCCCCGCTGGCCCCTGAGCAGCCAAACCCTCGTCCCACCCCCGTCTGCACCCCAAGCCAGACTCAGTGGGCGTGAAAGGGGCTCCCCACCCTCCTGCCTGCACAGGCTCTTGGCCCCCCCTTCTTCCTTGGGGAGGGGGTGGGGAGGAGCCAGATTGGCTGGGTCCATTCTTCTCAGAGACAGTCTGTGGCCAGGCTGCCTCCTGGCCTGCCAACACCTCTGAGCTCCCTCTCAGACCTGCCGCCGCCATCCTGGGGAGGCTGCCAGGTTAGGGGACGGACTTAACCCTCCCTGCCATGTCCCCCAGGCGCCAGGGCTCTGAAAGCCAGTGGTGCCGTCTTTTATTCAGGAGTCCCGCCTCACTCATTCATCACCCTCTTGGTGGCTGTCGTGCCCGTCCCAGCCAGCCCCAGCTCCCGGCTCCGCTGCCTGTAAGGACCACCCGAGCGGGACCCACCCTCGGGCTCCCCTTTGCCCAAGCAGAGCAGGCTCAACTGAGAAAACCCCTTTGCGGGCCAGGCAGGTGCAGGGAAAACACTCTAGACTTGGATTCCGTAAATCAACACTGAAGGATCAAGTACTTCCGTTGTTTGTTTTACAAAGTCGGCTTTCCTAGAAACAGCTCTGAGTAGCGGGTGGGTCCTTGTCGTTCCCTTGTGGGACAATGAAAACAGAATCTATTAGGACGAAAAGCAGCTAAGCTTCCGTGTTCCTCAGTAAAGCAGGAGAGAGGGAGCACTAATAGCCGGTCGGAGTGAAGGGCGAAGCTGCCTCTGTGAGTTCTGATTTCCCATCGGAGGCAGCAGAGGCACAGAGGATAAAGGGAAGGAGTTCATGCAGCAGGAGAGCTTTACCCAAAGGTGCCTTGACTTTCAGGAGCTTCTCCCGGTGGTGGAGACGCTCCTCTCTCCCTGCCTGGCTCACACCGTCCCAGGCTCTCTCTCAGTCTTAGTTTCCTCTCACCTCCTCCAGGAAGCTTTCCTTGACCACCCCCATGCAGCCCCCACCAGAGAAATTGCATCATGGGCTGTATTTGCAGGTCCCCTTCCTACCTCCCAGGAACCGTGCCTATCCTGTTCCCAGTGGCTTTCCCAGGGCCTAGGATGGCACTCAACACGTGGCAGGGGCTCAGCAGAATGAATGAAGCGTGCACTCTGGCAGCCTCTCCACAAAGGTCGTGTGGGGGCTTCAGGGGCTGGCAGGACACTCAGGCCGCTTTGAACCCAGCCCTGACTCTAGACACCCACATTATCTGCCAAACCACGAGCAGCAGCTCCCCTCTGTGCCCTTCTCCCTGCACCAGGGAAGGAGGCCTGTGCCCCCATTCACCCACCCCTCATTTCCCTCCCCACCAGCCTGCTGGGACACCCGGAAGGGCAGCACGGTGGCAGAGCTGTCCACCATCGAGTTCAGCCACCGAGACCCCGTGTACGGCACCATCTGGCTGCAGTCGAAGACGGGCACGGAGTGCTTCTCGGCATCGACAGATGGACAGGCACGGAGGGGCGGTTTCCAACAGGCCAGGCGCTGTAGGGGTGAGGGGTGGGGAGCAATAACAGTTACCTGGCTCCCTGCTGGGGTCACCAGGGAATGTTTTCTTCTGCATCTTATTTTTAAATTGAACAATAGGCCACACATGCACAGGGCACAGAATGCAACAGGTGCAAAAGGGCAGAGAAGCCTCCCAGGGACCCTCCTGGCAGGCACCGCCCCACCCCCACCCCCAGCATCTTCATCAGCCTGCAGGGATAGTCTGTGTACAGAAGCAAACACACCTGTCACCTTCGCCCAATTTTTGCACACCTTACGGGTGGATCTGTCCTTGATGTTTTTCATTTAATGGATCTTGGAGAGGATTGCATATTTCGCAAAGCACTGCCCTGTGCCTGTTAAGGACCGCCTTGGGTGTGGGGTCATTTCTTTTGAGTGGATTTCAATACTTTGTTGCTACCAAAACATGTAGCAAAGAGCAATGCGAGGCGCATGGACAACATACGTTCCTGGCAGTGGGGTTTCTGGGTCAAAGTGCAGGTGCATTTAGAATGTTGCTACCTTGTGGGGAGCCTGTGAGAATAGAGATGCTGGGGCCCACACCTGCTGATTTGACTCAGCAGGTCTGAGGCGAGGCCCCAGCATGCGGATTTTATGACGCTTGCCCATAACTCTGATGACCAGGCAGGTTTGGGACTGTGGGCCAGAGAAGTCACACTCAAAGCATGTTTGTCCCTGTGGTAGCCTCTGTCACACACCCTGATGGCCACAGAGTCCAGGGATTTGGAAGAGGTGAGGGAGACATAATAAGCCAGGAGAATCGCAGGGCCTCAGGTCTCAAAGCTGTGCCCCCCACTCCCGCCCCAATCAGGTCATGTGGTGGGATATTCGGAAGCTGAGCGAGCCCACCGAGGTGGTGATCATGGACATCACGAGAAAGGAGCAGATCGAAAACGCCCTGGGGGCCATCTCCCTGGAGTTCGAGGCTACTTTGGTGAGTGTCCCTTCCTTTCTCTGCCCCTGCTTCTATCGCCTGTCGCCGGGGCAGCTGGAGCCGAGAGCGGGCTGTGGCTGCTGCAGCAGATGCTTGCAGACCTCAGGCTGCTGCTTACCTTGCACCCAGGGCAGCTCCTCGGAAGGGGCATCTTCCTGGACCTGGGGTGGGGGCTGTACAATGACTTGCCAGCAGGGGGCAGCAGAGCTTCCTGGGGGAAGGAAGCCATTCTCATTCCCAAGATGTCCCTGGCTGGTGGCTGGGCTGGACCAGCTTTCTGGCAGGACCAGATTCCAGAAAAGCCCCTTCTGCGTAAGAGGGACGCCCTGGGCCAACATCAGGAGGCCAGGTGCTGTCTCGGCCTTGCGTGAGACCCTGGGTTGGTCAGTTCACTTCCTGGAGCACAGCCATGACTACGGAATTCAGTGGCTGAGATTCCCGCAGTAAAGACCACAGGTGAACAGTCATGTGCATGTGTCAGAAGAGGGAAGCTTCTAGAAGCAGCAAATGGAGACTCCCTCCAAAGTGGGGATGCGCATGGGAAACCAGCTTTCTTTGACGGCTCTTGGCTTGGGCTGGTTCCTGTTTCTGTCTCAGTGAAGCCCAGTCCTGGCTCTCCTCTGGAATTGTCGTCGGTTTGCTTTTGGTTCCTGCAACGGCATTTCTCGGCCCTTGAGAGGTGGAGGCCGTTCCAGCCTCACCCTTGCCCCGGGAACCCTCCCCCTAGGCTGGTGGATGAATGCCGGTGGGGTGAGGTGAAAGAGGGACCAACCGGCCCCCAGCCCTGGGCACAGGGGCCGAGGTGGGGGTGGGGGGGACTCAGAAAACCATTCTGTCCTGGAACCAGGCGTTTCTGGGCCAAGAGCTACATGTAACGATTACGCCGCCGCTAGTCCCCACGCCCTCTCCCCACGCTCTCTCCCCCCGGCCTGTCACTGATGGCACACTCTGAGCCGGACACTTGTGCTGCCTCGTGGAATGACCTGGTAGAATTGCCCATGCCTGTGGTGGGGAGTGAAGTTGTTATCCCCAGTTTACTCAGAGAAGCAATGAGTCTCTGTGAGGTTACATCCTGGGCTGTAGAGCATGAAGCTGGGCCACCGCCCAGGGCTCCAACCCCAAGGCCCAGCCCCCACCGCGACCCCACTGCGTCTGAGGCTGGAGGGGTGATGGGCCGTCCACGTCTTGGGACCTCATCTCCCCTCCTCGCCTGCAGGCGCCTGCTGTAGCCTTTATTCCTTTTCAGGGCCTCTCAAGCTGCGTCTCTTCATTTTCCTTTGACCCACACCCCCAGCCTGTAGCTGTTATTTTTTAAATTGTAGTAAAAAACGCCCAACCTCAAGCTTACCGTCGCAGGCCTTTTCAAGCGCACGATTCAGTCGTGGGAAGCACATCCACACTGGTGCGCAGGGGTCTCCAGCTCTTCCCCTTGCAGACTGAAACTCTGCACTGCGCTTGTTAAACGGCCACTCCCCAGCGTCCCCTCCCCCACCCCTCTGCTCCCTGACTCTGCGAATGCCACTCCTCCGGGCTCCTCTTTAAGTGAACTCAGTTCGGTATTCGTCCTTTTGTGACTGGCTTATTTCACTCGGCATAACGGCCTCGCGGTTCGTACACACTGTCGCAGGTGCCGGGATGTCCTTCCTTTTTAAGGCCAAATAATTCCCCGTTGTGCAGATGGGCCACACTTGGTTTCACGTTCACCTGTCGCTGGACACCTGGGCTGCTCTCACCTCTGAGCCCGTGAATAGCGCTGCCACGAACTCGGTGCACAGCGTAGCCCAGGTCTTCAGGGAGCAGCGGGGGCTCTTCCAGACCCAGGTTTTCGGTTATTCGTTCCGTCGATCACTCTGCCTGGAAACAGGCATTCAGGGTCTTTATGACAGACACCTCGTGGACACAGTGGTGCGGCATGGAGAGGGCTGGGGATGAGTCTCCAGAGCCGGAAGAGTCGGGGTGGGGCTTCCTTAAGCACGGGGCCCTTGAGCAGGTTCTCAAGAAGGGTGGGTCTGACGAGGCTGGCGGGGGGGCGGCCCCCAAGGCGTGGGTGGGACCAGCCTGAGCAGAGGCCGGAGCCGCAGGTGTGCCCCAGAACCTGCTGGCCGTGCCAGCTGGGCTTGCGCTGGTGCCCCATGGAGTCCCCACCCTGCCACCCCATCCACAGCCAACCAAGTTCATGGTGGGCACCGAGCAAGGCGTCGTCATCTCCTGCAACCGCAAGGCCAAGACATCGGCCGAGAAGATCGTGTGCACCTTCTCCGGCCACCACGGCCCCATCTACGCCCTCCAGCGGAACCCGTTCTACCCGAAGAACTTCCTGACCGTCGGCGACTGGACCGCCCGCATCTGGTCCGAGGACAGCCGTGAGTCATCCATCATGTGGACCAAGTGAGCGGGCGGCTTGGAGGCGGAGAGGGATGCGGCGGGGCGGCGGGGACAGAGGGGCAGCCCAGCCCAGGAGTGACCCAGACATTTGCGAGTCCACCCATGAAAGGGAGAAAACTCCCCTCCACAAACACCCGAGCTCGTGCTAGGAAGTGGCGCCATTCAGGCGCTTCGCACAGGGGCACGCTGCCAACCGCCTGGGTCAGCGATGGCGACAGCCACGATTAATTTTCGTAGCCCCCAGGGCAACGCCGGGAGTAGGGTGGCTTTGCACTCCGGTCACCTCATCATTTGCATGAGAGAACTGAGCTACTGCTACCGGGAGGCGAAGCCACTTGCTCCCGGTCCCCCGGTGGGTGACCAGTTTGCTTCCCCATTTACATGTCACCCAGCTGACACCTGGGTTGTTGCACCTCTGCGTGGTGGTGACTGAAGATGCTTGGAACTCGGTGTGCGGCGTGGCCCAGCCTTGCAGTGAGAGGGTGGGGAATCAGTCGTTTACTGTATCTGCCGACAGACATCCAGGATCTTTATGGCAGAATGCCTCGTGCACACACTTTCTTGAGGGGCCCCCACACTGGTTTCCACAGTGGCTGCACCAGTCTGCGTGCCCACCGATGCTGAAGGAGGGTGCCCTTTTCTCCACATCCTCACCAGCACTTGCTACCTCTTGCCTCTCCAATAATAGCCGTTATAACCGGCAAGGTGCGGTCTCACTGTGGTGTTGATTTTCGTTTCCCTGATGGTCAGTGGTGCTGAGCACCCTTCCCTGTGCCCACTGGCCCTTTCTGTGCCTTTTCTGGAGGAATGCCTGTTCAGGTCCTTTGCCCGTGTTTCAGCTGGGTTCTTTCACTTCTATTGAGTTGTATGAGTTCCTTGTGGATTTCAGATAGTAACCCCTTACTAGATACATGGTGTGCAAATGTTTGCTCCCCTTCCGGAGGCGGCCTTTTCATTTCATTGAGTGTTTCCTTTGCTGGAAGGGAGCTTTCAGTTCAACGTCCTCCCGCTTGCTTCCCTCTGCTTTCGCCGGCATCGTGTCCAGAGAGTCGCTGCCGAGACCCGTGCCGAGGGGTTTCTTCCCTGGGTTTTCTCCTGGGAGTTTTACGGTTTAGGGCCATGCTTCTAAGTCTTTACTCCGTTCTGCGTCTGTCTGTGTGCTCGCTGGGGGGGTCCAGTGGGAGGGTCCAGTGTCCTTTTTCACTGCAGAAACTGTGTCAAATCGAGATCACGCCTCGTAGGAGGTATAACCCGCTCCTGGCCCAGTGTTAGGAACTCTCCTGGGCCCCTCCTTCCTCCAGCGAGTCCCAGGACGCAGATGCAGTGACGCGTGCCCGTTCCCCAGGGTTGGCTGTTGAGAAGAGCTGGCAGCCTGCCCGCAGGAAGGGCGGAGCCATCTGCAGCGCAGCCCGTGGGCTGTGGGTGGGCAAAGCCAGACATGAGGAAGGACTCCCTGGCCCACACGGAGACCCTGCAGCCCAGGAGGGGCTGGGGGAGCAAAGCCTTTGTGCAGCAGCCTCCCACCCCTCCCAGCCACAGTGGGCCCTGACTGGTGGCACCCCCCCCCCCAGGTACCACATGGCATACCTCACCGATGGCGCCTGGAGCCCGGTGAGGCCGGCGGTTTTCTTCACCACCAAGATGGACGGGACCCTGGACATCTGGGACTTTGTGTTCAAGCAGTGCGACCCTGCACTCAGCCTGAAGGTCATGCTCACCCCCTCCCCTCGCATCCAGGTCCTCAGGCCCTGGCAGCATGGATGGCTGCAAGGCTGAAGGGGGGGATGAGGGCGTGACGGGCAAGGCGGAAGATGAGGCTGGGGCGAGGGGTCAAAGGCTCCAACAGCCAGTCTCACAGTGCGAACTTTGTCCAGCGGGTCTGGGAGTCACTGCGGGTGTTTGAACGGGGCCTGCCGGCCCTCCCCGGGAGCCAGACGGTCACCGGTCAGACACAGGCCTGCGTTGCTCCTGCTGCCCTCTCAGTGCTGTCGCCCGGCCCTCCCTGCAGGTGTGCGACGAGGCCCTCTTCTGCCTCCGGGTGCAGGACAATGGGTGCTTCATTGCCTGTGGCTCCCAGCTGGGCACCACCACGCTGCTGGAGGTCTCGAGTGGGCTCTGCACGCTGCAGAGGAACGAGAAGAACATAGCTTCTTCTGTGAGTGCCCAGCGCCGGGGGCCCTGTGTCTGCAGAGCGGGCCACTCCCCCTCACCTCCTGGGTGGACGCTCTTAGGGGAGCAGCATGGCGTCCTGAAATGAGTGCTGTAAATGGGTCCAGGGCAGGGAGGGGATGTCGGTCTGAATCCTCCCCGGCGTAGTCACTGAGCAGCGAGGTGACCTTGGGCACATCATTGCACCTCCTCGGGCTTCAGCTCGTCCTGTCCATCAAAGTGGTTCGACTAGCTCGGTTTGTCCAGTTTCAAGCAATGCACAGGGTCCGGCCCAAATAATGCCCCTTTTTTATTACAAAACCATAAGCATGTGATTGTGTAACTCAACAGTGTCACACTCAAGCACACCCCGTGGTGTGTTAGGTGCAATGTTCAAGGGGCTGTCCATCTCATGCAAGACACTCATGTCCCCTCCCAACCGCACTCATGTGGGCCTTCCTTCTTCCGGACGCTGTATATTTTTTTGCGGCAGAACCCAGCAAATGAAGGCTTAGGAGACTGCCAGTGGAAGGGACAGGTGGTGGGGACAGCCCTGGGGATGGGCCCCAGGGGGCTGAGACCCATCACTACACCGCGCCCTGGCAGGGATCCCGGGAGGCACCCCCACCCCCGGAACCAGGTGGCACACGGTGCCAAAATCTCCGGTGCGGAGACTCGGGAGGGCCTCCCGGTTGTGCCTGAGATGTGGTCCCACCTGGGGCTGGTCCTCCATGTTGTGTGAGTGCAGAGGGCATTCTTCACGCCGTTGTCCGTGTTCTTGGACCCCCTTGGGACTGAGTGACCTGTTGTCCCCACCCCCACCTTCCGACCCAATGTTCGGCCGGCTGCCCTTCCCATTAGTGCCGGGTCCAGACCTCTCCGGAGGCTGCTGTGAGCGCGGCGGCGAGGAGAACCCAGCCCGGCCCCTGCGCTGGGGGCCCTGGCCACCACCCTCCCCACAGGCCCCAGATGCCCCTGATATTTGACCCTGTGCGCCCCAGATATTTGAGCGGGAGACCCGGAGGGAGAAGATCCTGGAGGCGCGGCACCGGGAGATGCGGCTGAAGGAGAAAGGCAAGTCGGAGGGCAAGGAGGACGAGCCGAGGGAGGAGGAGGCCGCCGTGGACCTGGAGGAGCTGGTCGGCAAGGCGGAGGAGGAGTTCTTCGAGGTCGTCTTCTCCGAGCTCAAGAAGAAGGAGGCGGAGGCCATGCGGAAGTCCAAGCTCGTAAGGGCCTCCGACGGGGCCCTGGGGGCGGGGAGGGGGCCTGGCACTGGGTTCTGCCGATCTGCTGGGTGACCCCGAGCTCGCAACCTCATCGGATGAACCTTAGTGTGCCCCTCTGGCCCAGGGGAGGCCGATATTACTCCTTCCCCCAGAGGGACCCTAACCCTCCAGACGGACGCCAGCTCCGTGAGGGCAGGAGCTGAGCACCGTGCTGGGAGAACCTTCCAATCCACCCCCCACACTGTGGGCACCTGGAACACGGGCAGGACCAGCCCAGCGAGGGTGGGGGCTCAGGGAGGTGTCAGATAAGAGGGAGCCTTGAGGCCTGGGGAGGCGGGGCTATGGCCTCATGGTGTCAAGGACATTCTGGTGTCAGGGGTGTGACCGCGCTGAGCTCCGTGTGCGTGGCCTGGCTCCAAAGCACTTCCAGCCTGTCACAGCCAGACTGGCTGCTTCACTCCTCGGTCCCTCATTTCCGTTGGGCAGCCGAGGAGATGAGCTAAAAAGGTGGTGCCGGGTCACCTTCGGCACCAAGGGACAGAGGAAGGGAAGGACATGGTCACTCTGGGCCATTGCCTGGAGAGACCCACAGACAGGGCACCAGGATGGGCAAGTGTGCAGCGCGGAAGGGAGAGAACACAGGAGCGTGCATCTGTGTCCGCCCTTGTGCGCAAGACCAGGTGCGTCTTTTGGGGGCGTGGCCTAGTGCAGAGGGAAAACAGAGGACCCCTTGTTTAAAAAGTCTTGAGAATGGCAAGACAATGACAGCCGAGCCAGAAAGCAAGCGTGGGACTTCATGTGGCTGCACAGGGCGCCCTCCAGGGTGCCAGTCCTGCTCTCAACCGCTGTGTGGCGAGTCCTTGGGCACAGACGCAGTGGCCAGGGCCGAGGCAGCTGGGCGAGCACAGGGAGCGGTAACTGGCTCCTCCTCCGACCTCTTCCCTCTCCGGTTGCCCGTTCCCGGGGTCTAGCACAGGCTGCGATCTCGCAGGTGCATTTGCTTCTGGAGTCCTGGGTGTGGGTGGCTATGCTCTCACACTCTCTGTGTGGCAGGGGCGAGACTGGACCGTAGCCCTGGGCTCCCCGCCACCCCACTGCCCCGGGCTGTCCAGCCCTCCAGAAGGCAAGAGCGACACTGGCCACCTCCCACGATGCAGCGTGGCTCATAGAGCTGGTTCTTGGAGTTGGAGGTCCCAAAAGGTGCCCCTCACAGGAAGGATTAAGGTTCACCGAACTTGGTCTCTCCTTCCTCTGCAACCTCCCCACTTCCGACTCCTGGTCTCTGAACTTGGCCAGCACTTTGGGAGTCAGAGCTTAGAAAGCACTTCGGGGTCCATAGCTCGCTTCCAACGCCAGCCACAGCCCTGTGAGGCGTGCAGGTGAGGGGAGCCGGGAGGCTCAGGAGGGGCAGGCCGAGGTCACCCAGGCAGCAAGCGGCAGAAGCAGGGCTTGTACCTGGGCGCCCGCTGTCCCCGCCAGGCACGCCCACTGGCTCTGCGCGTGCATGAGCCCCTCATGGCCACAGCGCCAGGACCCAGGCCTTGGCCCATTGGCTGCTTTTTGCCAGAGCACAGGGGAGGCCCGCCCCACACATGATTCTGCTCTGTCTCTCTCTCTCTGGCAGCAACAACCGACTCTGAAGCCGGAGGAGGAGGCAGAGGGAGAGGAGGAGATGGACGGACAGGACCAGGTGGAGGGCGAGGACCAGGCAGAGGAGGAAGGGGCCTCTGAGGAGACTCCAGCCTGAA